>QMIH01001938.1:2749-14930 GCA_003987875.1 Clarias batrachus
TGTAATTTACTGTATGTACCTGACTAAAATTCCCAGAGAGACAGCCTTGATAATGAGATTTTAACATGGTTTGGAAATAAAGTTAGAATGACCAATTGGATCATTATCCTCTATAGGTTTCTACCAATTAGACATTATTTYTWAAAAAAAAAGTTTTAAAGTCTGCTCAAATCTTTAAGGCACCACTCCCCTATGTTTTTCTGCCTCATGTTTTAATTCAATAGATGCTGTGATTGTTTTACTCCATAGAGATTTGTTATTTCATTATCTCTGAATTAATGATTAGCTGGTGTGTTACATGACACACTAGTGACTCAGTGATGGCATTTCTGGATGAAGGTTCACTGGGTTAACAGTACTACAGTATAAATCAATTAAAAGCAAGCATATGTTTCAGTAAAATGTTGAATTGTGTTTATAGTTACAATGATGCTTCTACTAGTAAGCAGCTGTTATGGACATTGTTAGCTCCATAAGTTCCCAGCATTCATTGAGGGGTGCAGACTTACAATATCCATAATTCCACATCTTCATAACAAGTTTCACTGTACTGTAGCTACTGAATAAATCATAATAGTTGTTAAATAATATGGTTTAATTTGAAATGAAGTGACATGGTGGCATAGTGATTAACACTGTGCCCTCACACCTCTAGAGGCAATGGTTTGAATCCCACTTTGGGTCTGTGTGAGTGGAGTTTGCATGTTCTCTCCATGCTTGCTGGCTTCCAGTCCAAAGACATGTTATTGCCTAATTGGTGTCGCCAAATTGCCTGTAGTGGGTGAGTGATTGTGAGAGTGTGTGTGCTTGTGCCCTGTAATGGACTTATACCCAGTCCAGGATGTACCTTGCCTAGTGCCCATGGTTTTCTAGGATAGGCTCCAAGCTTCCCATGGCCATGTACAGGATAAATGGCAGAGAAAATGAGTGAGTGATAAGACAGGCATTAATGGGCTAATTGTTTTGATGAGAAAACATGTTTTTTTTCCATTATCTATTATCTTTTTATCTCATTAACAAGCCTGCCTGGTGTTGCTATGATAGAAATCTGGTTCTGTGTAATGGGTGGCTGTTTTTTTTCACTACATACTTTTTTGGCTCCTCTACCAACCTTTCATATTCATAGCTTTGAAAGCGCTTTAGATATCTTTCCACAGACCGAGAGAAACACACAGGGATGTAATAAAAGCAGCATTTCCTCCAGCAGCACTGCACATCTGAGTGAGTACAGGTCAGTGTGTGGGAGGGTGAGATGAAGAGAGAATGTGTTTGAATTTTGGGGATGGAGGGGGAACTTTTTCGCTACTGATCTGTGGGCGAGAACACTAGAGGATAAAGCAGCTTAAAGAGATATTTGCATCTGTGTTGTTTGTTTAGGTGAAGTGTAAAGCTAGCTTTTATAGAAAGAATCGCCTGCTTAAGCAAATGAGATAAACAGAAGGATAGAGATAGAGGTTATTCCATAGCATGGAAGGGAAATGCTTTATCTACTACCTAATTCTTATGTACCTSTGTAACCAGTGTTAAACTTTGAGCACAGTTTCACTTTTAAACCGTGTAAACAAATCATTAAAGTGGATTAAAAGGTGGGTGGATCGATACATGGATGGCTGAAGGCTACAATTCTCATTGTAGATTATTGTTCTAATCTATTAATCCTTCAGTAATTTAATATGTTATGTTTATTCAACCGATCCAGCTTAGTATGCTTGAGTGAATGCTGTACAACTGATTCTTGCTATATTATTATTATGGCTTTATGAGAGAGTTACCTGTGTGCATATGGTTATTGTTTTCATGATTCCCAGATTTAAGATTTAAGGTTTAAGATTCCTTAGATTATGCTAAGCTTGGAGTGTTGAATTAAACTCATACAGCCCAAAGTTTGTGGACATGACTATCATATATGTATTTCTTGAACAACCCATGTTTTGGCAAATCAAGGAGCWGGTTTTGTTATCCTGAAACATCTTTTGGCCTTTTAGTCCCACTGAAGAAAATTTCTCAAGGTGTTTTACAGAAAGTTTTTCTACACAATCAAACTGTTCTTTCAGCCTTATGACAGCTGGTCATGGAAGAAACATATGGCTGTGATGTTCAGATGTWTGCATAATTTTACTGTGTTTTAATACTGTGCATATGTACCCATTAGCCCCAGTACATCAAATGTCACTAATGACTGACATCTGATTCTGATTTTAATTCGATTAGAGCCTCTAATTAAATCATATTTTATTGTATTATCTTTCAAAATCACTTAAGCATTAGGTCAGGGATGTGACAGATCCAGAGTGTATCCTGGAACCATTGGGTACAGAGTGGATAAATCCACATATTTAGTAGCATATGTATGCTCTTTAAAGTTTCCAGGACTAGTAGTCAAGATATGATTTACMAAGAGTAGAATTTCCTTTTGCTGGAGACACTTATTATACAAATGCCCTATAACTTAATTTTAATATTGTAAAAAACTAATCCAAATATGGAAATTGAGCAATGCGCATTATGACTTGGTTAAATGTGTATTTCCATGGTGGCATCTGAGCCACAAAGAGTTCAAATGCTSTACATTCACTGGTTTGTTATGTTTAACTGATGCTCTGTTTTCTTTGCTAATGACAGACATCCAGTTGTGGTTGGAAGCTTACACACATGGWCATGAATACAACTGGGCTTTCAATGTTTGTTTGTAATGTAATGTAATACTTGATCTTAAAGGTGGAATAYAAAGCATTTGATTTAAGTCCATGGTGATGTAAAACTCACTTGACAGTATACAGTGAACCTGGTGTCCCAGCAGTTTCCAGTCCATGGCAGGCCTGTGCCTTGGTGGTTCAACTGAGTGTGCTAGTTTGGATCTTTTTCTAGACCTAGGCAAAGTGGCAACACCTTCCAATTCCTTACKYAGAGGTGTTTAAACTGTTCTTGCAATCTGCAGTTATATCAAAATGGCTCCAAGAGACACTCCTGACTTCCATCCACTCTCTCAGCTCTGTACTGGCCACTGTACTGACCATTGGTCAATTCAGTGGGTGCTGCTTATAAAATCCTTTTTATGTTGGCAAAGAGAAGCTACTATGATCACTAACAGGAAATTGAGAGGCTTCTTGGCTTKGCAAATGAAAAGAAATTTCTAGTCAGTCAGCACCATCATCTAAGTATGATGCTGTATATTCTTAATCCTGTATGTATGAGTTTCATGCTGTGATGATATGATCCAACATATTCTTCATTTGCTTCATATTCATGGAGTTTTCCTTTATTAAATATTAATGTTGTGCAGTCATTCTGCATGGGAAAAAGACCAGTTCAAAGAAATCACTGAAAGCCCAATATGATGTTCATGATGCGTGTGTGTAATCATCCTACTGCAACTGTACATTGGTAAATATTGATATTTGTATAGTATTGCACTTCTGATTAATTCATTAGCCAGATATATTATGGATATTATTASTCATGCCTATTATTTGTGCCTAGCTCATAGGAGGGGCAGAATTTTAAACTCTATAAAATTTTGATTGACATGATCTACAGTAATTTTTTATGTTTAAAGTCATTAAATGATCCAGTAAGGGAGATACTCATGGATTTGTTCCCTCTAGTAATCTCTTGCCTACTATCGAGATGTTCTAGTGCTGAAGTGCTGAATATTTATATAGTGCATGGGAAGGGAGTCTTTTTAATCATACTATAAGGCTTGTGTAGCTGMAAGATCAGCATGTCTCTCCACCATGATAAACAATTAAAAATCATAGATTTGATTACCATCTAGCAAAGTAGTTAATGAAAAATATTTCCAGTGTGAGCTCCTGTGTTGTCTTTTTGCAGGTTTGCCAAGTAAAAAAAAAAATTGTAAATGACAGAACTTACTCAGCTTGCCATGAGGTGCAATCAGGACATCGTCTACTGTATAATACGGAGAAAGCGGAAGAGAGAGAGAGAGAGAGAGAGAGAGAAAACAATGAGCTGGTAGTGAGAAACTTTTTCTCAAAGACAGACAAGATTCTGCTCTTTACTGACGAGTCTCGGTTTAATACACATGGATGTACTTTGAGTATCTCTTGTTACAGTGAGTGCGAGTGAAAGAGCACAGATGGTCACTGGCCATCAATACTGCATTAACTCTATGATTCCTTTGGGAGAAAGTCTGTCTATCCTTCCTACTCTCTCTCCCATTCTCCCTCTTTCTCTCCTCCTTGCCTTGCTTTTTAGAGTATACACCATCTCTTGGTGCCGTGTAACCCAACTCTCKGATAAAAGCACACTCCTGTAGTGTCTTTGTCAGCCAGGTTGAGGGCACAGATTGCGTCGCTTTGTTTTTATGGATGTGCAAATGTGTAACACGACCCTTCTGCAGCTCTCGGTGGATTTAAAGAGGCATTCAGTCCCTGAGATCAAGCCAGGCGGCTGTGAGGGTTCCCTGGTGATAGACAGCTTTCTGAATCAGATTACGCCATCTCAATGTTCGCTTGTTCCACTTGCATGACTTCTCCAGTCTGTCCCCCCACCAGCCAACCACAGAAACCCATCCCTACTGCTAGTAATGGACAAATATWTACAGGTATTGTTGCTTGATTATTGATCATTTGATWATTATTCTGTTGATTTTTTTGTTTTAGTTTTTAGAAGARAAGATTATACAACAGCTGTTTTATAATAATTTGCCAGTCTYTKGTATATATWACATTCCAGTATGCTTTTGTTATTTGAATACTATTTTTAGATTAGTATTATAGATAGCTAAGTTAAATCATAATGATCTGTGTTGGGRCCACATTAAGTTTTATTAAAATAGATTCAGAAASAGTTACATAACATAATTTGTACTCTTATTTCCATCAAGCATTCTTCCAACTTKTGTTGAATTGTCYATGCATTTTTAATAGATTTATATATGTATACTATATAGATAATATATAGATAATTTTTTTCAATATTACTAGGCAGCATTGGTGGTCTCTTGGGCATAAACGTATTTGATAATTTAATTATCAGTGAATGTACGGTACAGTAGATATGGCAGAATAATGGAATTTCTACAACAGTTAGTTATTACAGAGGAATCTGAATGGATGAGAGGCAATTCACGAATGGTCATATAAAGCACAACAGCACTGGGGCATTTAACTATATGCATTACTCTGCATCACAGGTGTTCTAACATTAAGGTGGGATGAAAAATCACCAGGGTCCATACTATATTATTATTTTTTATATATCTCAATTTAATATAAGTTTTTGTTTTTGTTACAATTCTAAACAAACTTAGCAAAATAATTTCAAAAATTAAAATCATGTAATATTGCTTGAATATAACAATTACTAAGCATATGCTGTATATACCATAAGGGTTGCTTGTTCTTTTTGACCTCACTGCCGTTTTGACCAGATTGAGAAAATGATTCGGGTATAAACATATTTAAATTAATGGCAGGATTTCCACTCACGTACAATAAATACTGTACATTGAACAAATATAACTAATGGTAAATAGTGGTTAAAAAGACAATAATTAAAATAAATTAGGTACTGTACAGTCCATTGCAAACCTAATTTATTTTATAAATTATAATATACAGCAATATTAATATGAAAATGCTACATAAGGCTATGTTCCCTTTTTAAGGGCATACTTATATACCAACTTGAAAGCATGATGAATGTTACTGATACTGTCCTCTCCTGGTTCCAATCTTTTTTCTATGACAGCTGGTCACTTATTGTATGGTGTTCCCCATGACTAGGTTCCTGACCTGCTGTTGTTTACTTTGTACATACATATTATCAGACAGCATATTCTGCCATTCTATCACAATAATGCTTACATACACAATGTCTACTCTTGCACTAATTGACTCTCCGATGGACCTAAAGACCTGGATAAATGCAGACCAAAATCACAACAGTAAAATCATAGCAATTACATCATCCACCCTAAAAGCACCACTAACTAATCCTGGTTTAGACTCCATACTCTACTTTCATCAGCCACACAGCACGAAATTTACTCAGTCTCATTTTTGTTTCCATACACTCACTATAAAAAAAAAGGTTTTATACAGAAAAATACCATGGCTCTGCTTTAAATGAACAATTTTTAGTGCAACTACCTTGAAAACTATGAAACACTCTTCATCTCTATGCTTGCTCCTTCGTACCATGCACACTTGCATACTCATTTATTGAAGTATTYATACTATAACTTCAAGTTGATAAAATTTTGTGCACCTCTTATGACTGTATAGGTTGATCTATGTAGAATTTAATAAACAAATTAGCATGTGGTGTTTGCTTTGTGTGTGTGCCTTAATGAAAACAATGGCATTGTGTGCAGCAGACAAAGCAAACACACTATTTAATTAGTTTGGTAAGCAGTCTAGCTTATTAAAAATGATCTCAAGCAAGGGGCCTGAGAAAAATGGTCAAAACTGTGAGTAATTGTTTTTTTTCATGGTGAAGAAGAGCAATAACATTGACGTGCATATACTGTAATTTGACCAAGAAAACTCTCGGAGAGAACTGCTCATATGCTGGTCAGAAAAACAAATCTTAACCTCCATTTGACTGCAAAATACCTGCAGGAAGATTTAGCAGACTCAGGAGTAGTGTTGCACCATTCCACTGTGTTGCAATGCTTGCACAGACAAGACCTTCATGGAAGAGTCAGCAGAAGAAAACCTTACCTGCGTCCCCATCATAAAATCCAACATCAGACGTACTGTATGCAGCAGAACATCAACAGAAGCCTGAYGTGTTTTGGAAACAAGTGCTGTGGGTTGATGAAGTTAAAATAAAACTCTTTGGCCACAATCAGCAAAGGCATGGTTGGAGAAAAAAAAGGAGCAGCATTTCATGAAAAGAACATCTTGCCAACTATTAAGCATGGGGGTGGATCCATCATGCTTTGGGGTTGTGTTGCAGCCAGTGACACAGGAAACATTGCACAGGTGGAGGGAAGAATGGATTCCACTAAATACCAGCAAATTCTGGAAGCAAACATCACACCATCTGTAAAAAAGCTGAAGCTGAAAAGAGGATGGCTTCTACAACAGGACAATGATCCTAAACATACCTTGAAATCCACTATGGAATACCTCAAGAGACGCAAGCTGAAGGTTTTGGAACGGCCATCATAGTCCCCTGATTTAAACATTATTGAAAAAGAGCTGTGCATGCAAAACGACCAAGGAATATTACAGAACTAGAAGCCTTTTGCACGGAAGAATGGAGAAAATCACAAGTACAAGAGTTAAAATAACTTTTAGCTGGCTATAAAAAGCGTTTGCAAGCTGTGATATCAAACTTTTGCACAGTGCCATAATAATGTTTATATTTTTTCATCTTTGTTCAATTTATGAATTAAAAAGTAACTATGCACCATTGTTCACTGAAAATATTGTGCATTTTTTTTCCATTTCCAAGAGAGACTGTTGTCTTAGATTCCTATTGAATATTTTCAATTACACAAATCACCAACATCTGTTATTTATCAAGGGGGTGTTTAAACTTTTGCATAAGACTTTACTGGTGAATAACATTAGTCCAACTAGTTCAACTAACTATTTAGCAACCTAGTAACCAGTATCTATCCAATGACGAAAACTTTTGTAAGTTGCTCTGGATGTAAATGTAAATGTAAATCACAGGTAAATCACAGCTGAGTGTGAAAGTGGTGCCAAAGGTAGCCCAGTTTGTTGTAAGATGCCTCCTCAAGTTAAAGTCTTTACACAATGCTATGTATTGTAGAATAAACACAAGGCTTTCAACAGACAGAAACAACCTTTCTGTCTATTCACTTTTTAACTGCTTGTTTTCTGAGGGAACTTTATTTTCATGTATGTCACAGAAAGTGGACACTTGACTCACATGACAAATTCCTGACTTTTTTCCAGACCTTTTATAACTGTATGCTATTGAATAAATGTTAAAACAAACCTCACACATGGGCACACAAACCAAAATTTGCAGTTTCAAAAATATATAGTACAATAGGTAGTACAATATAATATATATTATATATTGTATAGTGCATCTTGGATAACTAGAACATAATGAAATTTTTTTATTTTTGTAATTGTAGTGAACAAAAACTCTTCTATATTCTAGTTTTACAGTATTACACATAAAGTGCAATATTTCACACCTTCTTTGTTTGAACTTTGTTGATTGTGGCTTATAGCTCATGAAAAGAAAATCCAGTATTTTAAAATATTTTAATATTTTCTATGATCAGTGTGATCCATGAAATTTAAATCATTTACTTATGATTTATATAACAAATGATTTATGTAATTAAAGCACTCAATACTTAGTAGAGGCTCCTCTAGCACGAAATACTCCATCAATATACCATGGCATGGAAGCGGTCAGCTGGTGCCACTGTGGACTGGAAAGTCAATTTGCCTGACCTGATTCTCTGGGGTGTATTATTAAGAGAAATATTAGAAATACCGGATTCAAAGATGCAAACCAAGCGAGGACTACTCTTAAAGCAACCTGATCTTCTTCGTCTCCCTCTTGACAATGTGCCATAAAAAAMAAAACAAAMAAAAAAACAGATCGGGCGAGTTGGCTGGCCAATCAAGGACAGTAATATCATGAACAGAACACCAGTTAATGGTAGTTATGGCATTGTGTGCAGGTATTAAGGCTTGCTGGAAAATGAAATTGGCATCTCCATAAAGCTTGTCAGCAGATGGACGCATGGTACACTGCTGTGTATACTCCACTCCTTGTGAAGCTCTTGAATTGAATTGGCTTTGCTTGTCAATTTTCTTAAGGCTGCTTAGGGCTGATTCTCTTCTGCACAACTGTCAAGTCCTCATGTGTGGAAACACAGCTATACATAGAGCTATACATTGTATTTGTACTGTATGAACAGTAATTTACTAAAACCTAAAATTAATTGCTCTAATATTTTAAGATTCTGGATTTTTTATTTTCAAGACCTGCGAGCTATAATCATTGAAACATTTACTTTACATGTAATGAATCTAGAATATGAGTTACACTTTTTAAATTCAATTACAAAGAAAACAAACTTTTTTATGATATTTTAATTTTTCGAGATGCAATGCATAACATCCTCTTACTGCATGCAGATGTTATAGGATTACACTCAGTTTATATTTGAAATACACAAATCTCCAGCAGTAGCAGCTATCATAAATGATACTGCCTGTGTGTTCTAACTTCTGTTCTGTTCTCTCACTCACCCACACCTATACATCTCATATCTAGCTCATATTCTTCACACCCACATTGAGTCGTCTAGGCTAAAAAGCCCATGAGAACTCAGCTCTGTGATGATTCAGACCAGGGGGTATTGAGCAAGGCTTCATCATGGCTGGTCAGCCAACATCACTGAGTCACCAAACACAGGAAGGCAGGATGGAGCGCTGGATGTGTCTGACTAACTCGCTTTTTCACTTCCACACTCTCACTATATTTTTCTCTCTGAACCATTGTTTTGCTGCTGATGTTATAAAACCAGTTGTTTCAGGATTAGATAAAAATGATTTTTGTCATTAAATGGATTTATAAGCTAAGTGTTCCTCTTATTGAAAAAGATTATATTTTATATTATGATGAGATTAGGGATCAACACAGATCACACATGACTACAACAGGAAGCGAAAGAACTCATCTAGTTTAAACAGGGGTGATGTGGTAGGATTTAACATCAAGAGGTTGGCATTATATAAAAGCCTGTGTTTGGTACAAGTATGAATCGTTTGTGTGATTATTTGGTTAAAGTCTAAAATTAGTAGCATGTCCTTGAATAGAAATTTTTTATTTTAATTATTTATTAATTGTGTCATGTAGACTGTAAAAGCGTTAAAACTTACCTATTGGGTTACAGAAGGACAAGGCCTAAGATAGAAAACAATCTGAATTTAGCCGCCACTGAATGATAAGGTGAACATCTTTTCAGAGTCAGATGAAGAGAATCAGCTCCTTGAAAACAATGTTGATTATGTTGGCAGAAGCCAAGGGCTAGGAGAAAGAAATCACCTTTCTCCWTGCTGCAACTGTTCTCTCATGCTGTATATGAAACTGTTCCTTCTGCATATGTTTTAATAAACCGTTGTTATTTGTTCTTACCCAGTGAATTAATTATTTGTTTTGGTAGTAGCAAAGAGTTTTCACCACAATTCCTCTGTCTTCCACTGATTAAATCCTAACTTATTTTTACCCCGTTTTTCTTTCTGTTCTTTTGATTCTAAATTTATCTCAGTGACTGTGAGAAGGCTCAGTTATTACAGTAYATCAATTAATGGCTTTTTCTTATGAAAAATAAAAATTTCATACCACACAATTTTAGTTGTTCTAATTGATCCTGGTGTTTAGGTGATAATGAATGCTCGGTCCTCTCACACTACGGTGTCAACTGAGCATTTAAAAAAAAAAAAAAAAAAATTTTAAAGTATTTTGCATATCTGACCTTTAGTACAGTCCACAAAAGGAAACTTAAAAAAAAAAAAAAAAAACCTTTATGGTGTTAGCGTTCATATGCATCCCTGGAATCGCCCAAGCACCAGATCCTACGATATTTTTATAAGAAGAGGAACCCAGAAGACCTCCCTGTTGTCACACATGTGTGTTGTATTACATTTTATGAAGAAAGTACATTTTTTAGACAAGCACATTTTATGTAATGGTCAGATAATTGGTAATAACATTAATGTCAAATTTACCTAATGTACCCTCACTGGCCCACTTTTACCTTTCTGAACCAAACCCTACTGCCAAAGAAATCTACATATGCCTTATGATAAAGTGAGAAAATCAGCCGGTCCTTCATGTCAGCACTTTTCACTGAGTTGACACATATGGAAAAAAGGGACATTATGGACAGCCTGTGTGTCTTTATCAGCAGCTTGAATTCATAAAGGCAAGACAAAATGTCATATCTGAGTTATCATCCTATAGACAGAAATGCCTCCAGAGACTTTGATTTTAACTCATCAAACTCATTGCAAAAAAGCAGTCATAAACAGCTACACGAAAAATGTAATAGGAATACTTATTTATCAAACTAATTTTCTATGATGTGATTCCCAATGACTAAAAGTTTCACTAATTTTCCTGCATTTAAAAAACATTAATGGGGATTTTTATCTCTTTTCACTGAGTCACTTTTTTTTAACCTCAGCTTAAACCTTCTGCTCCCAAACAGCTACATACATTATAATAGTGTTTTTTCTTCTTTGCCTAACTACTGATGAAACAGTTTCATAAAATCTTGCTCTATCTGTAATTTTTCATTGGATTTTATACATATAAAATGCAATATTACTCTGCATTACTGAATTTGATTAAATGACAACGTCTGCTAAAATCCACTTTGTGCTTTGCTGAGATCTATAAAAACAAAACAAAACATAAGATAAAACTCTTAATATCTCATTGATTAATTTGGATTACTTCATATAATTTTAAAAAGTGACTCAGTGATRAATGACATAACAAGATTGTTTAGTCAGTCAATTAATTGTCTATTTATGTACAGTACAGTACTTTCATGAATTCGACAGTTCAGTGTTCTTTAAATGGTAGAAATACTTTTAAGGAAGATGAAAATTCTAGTTATTATATGCGTAAAATAGAATTATCTTAGTTTCTATGTTATTGGGCTTGAAAAGTACAAAAGTCATAGGAAAGTGTAAAGTAACTGGTAGTCCATAAGAACAGGTTTTGGTATCAGAACTTTCCCTGATCTCTATCTCATCATAACACTTTTACTGTTAGAGAGGACCATGAGGAGCTCTAAATTTGGGTTTGTCTTTTTCTCTGCCTTAAAAAGTAAAGAACTAGGTGCAATAAAATTTCTAAGTAACTAAACTAAATAAACTAAAATAAATAAAGAACAGACTATAATAATTATTTTTGAAAGTCTGCATCAGTGCTTTTCTTCAGACTAGGGCAATGAAAACTAACACCTACTTGAAGAATTTTGGTCTAATTATTGATGAGGATTTAAATTTCAATGACCACATTAAAGCTGTATCACAAGCATAATTTTGGGATGTCTAGGCAAAACATAAAACATGAGGCATGTCTCATGTCTAGGCAAGGTTTAGAAAAGCTTATTTCTTGTACAACTGTAATGCATTCCTGATCAACCTCACTAATAAGACCATTAGACATTTACAACTCCTTCAAAATACTGCTGCTA
>QMIH01001938.1:22560-35629 GCA_003987875.1 Clarias batrachus
TTTTCTGTTTTCATCTGCAGATTGACTTGGAGTACAATAGAACACCTCTTTCTGACCACTCCAGTGTGTGTCCCAACTATGGGAAACCCACTCACCAATGGATAATTTCACAAAAATAAGAGGGATGCAGCCTTTGGATGTACAGCCAATCCTTTGGGTGTGACATTTACATGGCCACAATTCAATCTTGTGAATCATTTGAACAATGAGTAATATTTGTGACTGTTTGATCCTGTTCAAACTTAAAATAGAGTTAAAATACTGTAGCTGCAGTTTTATGATCATAATATTCCTGATTAATGTTATTAACTATTGGGAACCAAGGCTACCATTTATAAATTTTCTACTAAATGAGCATAGTGAATGGTAAAACACACAAGTTAAAACACACAACTGTTGTATGTGCCTGGATGTGGTATATTTACTACACTTACTATCTAACTGGTTTCAAGAGGATATATACAATTTAATACATTTTATTTATAATGCACTTTATATTTGAGGCAAATCTCAAAGGGCAACAAATTATTTCTACTCAAAAGCTCTAATAAAAAGGTAAGTTTTAAGACCAGATTTAAAATCAACAGTCTGTGGCATCCTCAGATACTCAGGGAGAGCGTTCTACAGTCTAGGTGTGCCTGATATCCCATGGTATGAAGCTTGGTCTTCGGAGGTTTCAGAAGATGTCCTGCGACAGAGCGGCGGTTTTGTGAAGATTATGTGAAGTGGTAAGTTCTTTGAGATAGGGAGGGGCATCCCCATACATGCACTGGTGGGTAAAAAAGGCAACCTTGTATTCAATTCTGAATGAAACAGGCAGCCAATGAAGAGATTTAAGGATSGGCGTAATATCGTATCATATTTACATATCATATTTACGTATCATATTTACATGCTCGCATCACGATCCTAGCAGTGCAGTTTTGAATATATTGCAGCTTTTGGAGACTTTTTTCAGAAGTCCCAATGAGGAGAGCATTGCAGATGTCCAGCCTGGAGGAGACAAACACATGGACTAACTTTTCTGCATCTGCAAAAGTGCTGGACGCAGTTTAGCAATGTTCCTGAGTTGAAAAAAAGATGTCTTACACAGATGTTTGATATGGGCCTCATACGTCAAATGAGAGTCCATTTTAACCCCGAGGTTAATAACAGATGTCGACAATGGGATATTGTGACCAGAAAAGGTGATGCTAGTGATGTTGGATGTCCTAACCTGGGGTGGGGTGCCTACTAAAATAGCTTCAGTCTTAGAACTGTTCATCTGCAGGAAATTTTGCTTCATCCATGACTTTACCTCCTCCAAACAGAGGGTCAAAGTAGGTGATGGCGGAGTAGATGAGGAGGTTGAAGTTATCGTGAGGTAAAGCTGAGTATCATCAGCATAGCAATGAAATAAAATGTTGTGCCGGCTGATGACACAGCCCAGAGGAAGCATATATAATATAAACAACATAGGACCGAGCACTGAACCCTGAGGAACACCACAGGCAACACTGTGTGTAGCGGATTTAGCGKCTCCCAGGGCAACATGCATGTAAACAGAGTCAGAGAGACCTACAGAATGACGTAATCTGTGAAGAAAAATGTTGTGATCAACAGTATCAAAGGCCGAGGTTAAGTCCAAAAGAATGAGGACTGATGGAGAGCCAGCATCCGCCAACATCAGCAGGTCATTCGTGACTCTTACCAGAGCTGTTTCCACGCTGTGATTCCAGACTGGAATTTCTCAAACAAATCATTTTTTTTTAGATGAGACTGAAGCTGTGCAACCATGACTTTTTCCAGAACTTTTGAAAGTAAAGGGAGGTTAGAAATACGCATGTAGTTTGCAAGTACTTCTGGATCTAAGGTGGATTTCTTAAGAAGTGGTCTGATGACAGCAGTTTTCAGTGAAGGGGGAACATAGCCAGACTGGAGAGAGTGATTTATGATCCTGGTAATCAGGGGACTTGTAGCACAGAGGTTGGATTTAACCAGAACTGCCGGAAAAGGGTCCAGAGCACAATTTGATGGTTTCATCTTCCTGATAATGACCTCAAACTCTTGCTGTGAAATGTCAGAGAAACAGCTGAAATGTTGAAAAGTCCCTGGCTGTGGGTCATCCATCRAGTCAGTCAGTGCAGAGGAATTGGATATTGACGAGCGGATGGTGTCCACTTTTTTCCTGAAGAAAGGAATGATTTTATTGCATCTCTTCTCTGTAGCTTCCAGATGAGTTTGAAATTGCGGTTTCAAGAGGCGATTAATAGAAGAGAACAGTTGCTTTGAATTTCCAGAGTTATTGTTAATGATATTTGAGTAAAACCTTGCAGCTCTCAGTGCACTTGCATAGGCCTTCTGATATTCTCTGTAAACTTGCTTGTGAACATCGAGTCCTGAGGCCTGTAAACGTCGCTCAAGAACACCCCCAGCTGTTGTCATCTTCCGCAATTCACCCGTATACCAGGGGGCTGAATGTGAGAAGCAGACCGTTCTATGTATGACAGGGGCATAGAGATCAAGGAGACTGATGAGGGATTTGTTGTAAAAGTCCACTGACTCTGTGACTGAGGAACATTCAACAGAAGAGATCCTGAAGATCTTTGCTCAGAGTGTCTGGGTTGAACTTTTTCAAATTTTGTTGTAGTGGGGGAACAAGTGAGTGACCGCTATATTCAAATGACATTGTGGTCAGACATCCCCAGATCATATRCCAAAAGGTTGCTAATAGGAACAGAATTTGTAATAACCAGATCCAGGATATGACCTCTGGAATGTGTAGGAACATGTTGAAGATTGAGGCAGTCAAGTAGATGCAAAAACTCAGCTGCCAAATGGCAGGAGGGGGTGTCCACATGAACATTAAAATCACCAAATATAATAGTGCTGGAAGAAGTGGTACAGAAAGATGTAAGAAAATCATAGATCTCTGTGATAAACACTGGGTTTGGTTTAGGGCGTCGATAAATAAGCAGAATTGTCATGGGAAGAGAGACTTTACATTTAAATGCAAGRCATTCAAATGAAGACMGCRTAGGCACAGGAAGGGGACACAGATCCAGTTGCTGTCGGTATAGTACAGCTAAGCCACCACCACGTCCAGTGCTGCGGCCTTTCTCCAGGTAGCTATAGCCGGGAGGACACGCCTCATTTAATGCTAAAAAAAAAAAACTCAGGCTGCTGCCATGTTTCTGTTATGCACATAAAATCCAAACCTTTGTCCATAATATGATCTTGTATAAAAACTGATTTATTTGAGAGAGATTATGAATTAAAAAGTAAAATTTTGAGCATTTTCGACGAAGTACATTTCTGTAATGGCCATAATACACTGAGATCCACTCCGTGTTTTCTATCCAGCTTCGTGAGGTGATCTCGGACATTTTCCCGAACTGTCCAACATAAATCTCGCAATGCTTCTCGTGGTGTATCCCGAGCTACAAACACCTGGAGCATCATTGCTCTAATGACGTGTTTTATAAGCGACATCGGTCCATACAGATGGAATGGATGAAGCAGAACAGCCAGGCTGATGGTAAACAAACTTTCGCTGAGTACTTCTATGGACGTAGCGTGTTCGGCGCAGAAGTCCGAGTTCTTTTATGGCAGCAATGCACGAATAATTTTTGTGACTTAACAACTCCGGGATAGTGCTCTTGATCTCCATGCCGGTGTTATGTGCTAAAATGCCCCCCTGCCACAGATTGCCCCCCCCTACATAATCTCTTTTCAAATATTACAGTATATTACAACAGAAATTTATAGGTTTATGATTTAGAAATTACAAATGAGACCAAATCGATTTGATTATAAAATAAGCATAAAAAATTACATGTTGTATAGGGAAAAAATATAAATTATATATATTTTTTATATACAAGATGTATTTTTGATATTGCTTATTTAATAAATCATTTCGTTAAATTTTTCATCATAAATATTTATTTAGTGCAAGCATTTTTGTATTACATGACAAATCCCTGTAAAATAAATGTGCCACAAAATAAACATTTATATGGGATTTATGGTCTCGACACCCATCACAATCATCCTCATCTCCATTGTGCGGTCAGGTGATGCACTGGAGAACAACCTAYATATTGAAAGCAAAAACAAAAAGGATCAGGAGCTAAATCACGTTGTCTAGAGGCATTATATTCACACAACTTCAACATCATTATATCTAGCTTTATAATATATATAGTGGTGGACAGTAAAAGTCACTGTTTTCATAATCTCAAACATTTAAATCATGACTATGTAGAATATAAGTAACTATTTTATGCAATTAAATAGCCATACATCTATCAGTATTTAGTTTGGAGTCATTTTCTTCTAAACCTGATCATTTTGTTCAGAGATGGACACCCCACCTTCAGACAGTACAAGTTCTGCCACTTATTTGTTCCATCAGTTAACTGAAGCAGATGATTTTAATTAGCAACTCTTCAGCCAGACCCAAACCAATTAGAGAACTAATACATGGCACGTGCTGTCTTAATACTTTTGCCCACCACTGTGAATCTCTCTCTCTCGTGTGTGTGTGTGTGTGTGTGTGTGTGTGTGTGTGTGTGAGAGAGAGAGACAAACATCAGTCTGGGTCTCATGCTAGCTATCCCAACTTTAAATAAACTTTGACTACATTCCTTTATCACACTAAATGACTAGAATATCTAACAATATATAATTAGAGTAACACACTGCAGGTGCACTCACCGGGCTGCTGCCCTCCTCCATCACATTTGAAGCACTTTCTCCTGCAGGTCTGTTCTGTCTTCTAGACTTGTGATGGGTTGTTCATGAACGATTCATTCTTTTTGAACGAATCTTTAACATGACTCAGAAGAATGAGTAGTCTCGGAGTGATTCGTTCATTTTCTACTTGGCGTGCATGCACAAATCATCGCAAAACCTCCGTAAGTTATGTACAGGAAACAGAATTGAACTGTTCTCAACGAATCTTCAAGCCCGAATCGTTCGTTCTTTTATCACATGACTCCCCTAGACACTAGGCAGTTCAGTACACAGGAAACAGAATTGATTGAGCTATTCTTCCTTAATGAATCTTCTAGTCCGAKTCGTTCGTTCTTTTGTCACGTGACTCTCATAGACACTACGCAGTGCAATAGATTCAAAAGAACGAACGACTCAGACTAGAAGATATGATGGTAATTATTTATCATAATATGTCCTTAGCTGCATTGTAATATTTTTTTTTACTGGAACTAAAGCCAAAATTTATATATATATATATAGACGTATCTGGGGTCTGTTTATTGAAAATGTAACATTTTATTTAATTTCTGATCAAAAGAACGAAATGAACTTCGAATTTTGATGAATGAGATTCAAAGAACCGAGTTACTAAAATTATTCAAACTTCCCATCACTATTCTAGACTCACTGGCAGCCGGTATCAAAGACGTCCACTTCCCTGGGTCACGTGACTGATGGATGGCTTGATTCTGGCTCGATTGCTTTTTTTGTATTGAATTTTAATCCTTGAATTTCCAAGCTTGGATTTTTCTATCTGAGTTTCACAGCTTGAAATGGACTGTTGAGAATTTCATGTGACACTTAAATTCAAAGATGTTGCGTTTTAAAGTCAAATATTTCAGTTGAATAAATTCAGTAGTATTTACATTTCAAAATTAACAATTCAACAGTAATTAAATTTCAAAATGTGTTCTTGAAAGGCTGCTATAATTCAAATAATTATGAATTAAATATAAATATGAATATTTATGAAACTAATTTGCTTCCATAGTAAAGGGAGCCACCCACATGCTGCAATTCCTTTTTCACATCAATTTTGTTTGTTCCGCTGGATGAATTTCTTCATGTTTTGCTTGTTGTAGCAAATGACAAAGTCGCTAACACACTGCATGCTTTTTGCTATTTGTCTATGCTCTTTAGTTTCAACATTTATGAACTAATTTCAACATTACAACATTTAAAACAAAAAAAAATACTATCCAATACACAATTTTCACTCCCATGATGATAAAAAAGTAAAGTTCTTTCATAATACTGTGACCATATACTGCTTTGGTCTAGTCACTGTGAAGACGTTAAGACTGGTTTCACATCATTCTTAACRTCTTTACATTGACGTCAATGTAAAGACGTTAAGAATGATGTGAAACCAGTCTGCGCAGCCGAAGGTGAACCGGTATAGTCTTGGCTCTTGAATTGGGGCATTGAGTAATGTAGAAGAGGAGAAATGTTGCTCTGGTATTAGCTTCCATAACATTGGATGTAGTTTTACACAGTTTACTATATTTATGTAGTTATAAATGTTAGTTATTTATTTATGTTGTTCCAAAGGAAAACAATGTTAAAAGAAAGTGAATGCAACATGACAAAAACTGAAGATTCATTCAGGTTGTACATTTACTTAACAATTAATTGCACTAGTAAGCATCCCATTGTAGGCCTACAWGTTAGACATGAATTATAATAAAAGTCATAATTTTTAATTATGAATGAGCTTGTGAGTGTGTGTGGCCTGCAATGAATTGGCACCCCGTCCAGGGTGTACACCGCCTCATGCCCTAAGTCTGCTGGGACAGGTTCCAGGCTCCCCGCACTTACTGTATGTATACCGATAGTTATGGCAGTATGGATGATGCGTGAGTGAGTGAGTGAGTGGGGATATAAGAATTCACTGTGACGATTACATGCAAAATTCTCCACTAGAGGACAGCATAGTTTTGATCAATGGTGGTTTATATATTGTACTGCTCTGCAATACATAGGATTTAAAACATAATTAAAACTCAGGACACTTTGGCATTGGGTGTCCAACCTTCTAGCAAATTGTTAAAAAACCTTCACACAGCCCGAGTACAGCAGCTTCCCTGAGCTATTAGCTTTTATTTTCAAGGCATATTGATTTGACTTGTATCCTGCTGTTTTTATGTCTTCCTTGCTCTGCCTGTATGTTTTTCTTTTATACATTTCCCATTTTGTTTACACTTATACAAAATTTTAGACCCAGCTGACTGGGAACAAACACAACATCTTGTTACACTCTGTATTGGATTACCTTGGAGTTGTTTTGTAATCCTTTCCATTGTTTCAGTTAACAACTCTCTTGTTTGGATCAGGATGCTTCAAGTTTCAACAGTTTATCTCTAATGATCTCTAAGCAGTTTAACTAAGCAGCTTTTAACTGCTGACTAATTAACGTCTTTAGACTTGTGCCAGTATTTCCTTAAGAAATGTTAATTAATTCCATAATTCTTTCCACAATGTTCAATTTTTCTCTACTTGTTCTGGAAAAAAATCATGCTTTTAATAAAAGAAAATTCCATTTCTGAGATGAACAAAGGAATTAGTACAACCTTATGTAATTTATTATAGGTCTCTTTGTGCGCAAAACAGGAGGTAATTAGTTCTAGACTATCTGGCTGACTGAGCCATGCTAATTAACTGAAAAAAAAAGTGAAAAACTGGCTGAGATATGGTATTCAGCTTCTAGTGCCATGGCCTGGGTCAATACCTAAACCAGTAAAAACTGTTGGACAATTGTGAAGAAGGCAGTAGCAATTAAGAGACTGATCTTCAGGAAGCAATCAAGCAGGCTTGAAATGAGCAAGTGATACCAGCATACTGCAGATATCTTTTTGACCCTATGCCCAGATATTGACCAAATATTGATTATTGTGTAGGAATGTCGATGTATAAAATAGAAAACTAGTCTTATASTAAAATTAAATGAGAATATTGTTAAATAATTGAATTTCCCTTTTGTCTCGATGCTTTTGGCCACCACTTTATATTTCATGCAGTGAAAGTGTTAAAATATTAAGGAAAATATTTTGTGTAATATTTCAGATTTTTTTTATTATCTGCAAAAAATGTCCAGGTGATTCAATATTTCTTTTCCAGTGGTTGTACTTATCTTTGTTTCAGATCAGGATTCCTAATTCCTTACACCTGTTTACCGAAGACTGGTGTTTAAATGAGGACATATAAGGCTTTGTAAACTCCTTGTGTAATCAGAAATAAATGCATATTATTTATATATAAATTCTGGCCACTGCAACATGCAGTTACATGACTCACCTCAGGCACATTATTCCTGGCCTTAGCATGCTTCGTTGGAAAAAAGGTGTGTTGAGCCACCCATTTGAGAAACAGGTTACAGAGATGAAAGTACACGAAAATGAAAGTGTAGACAAAGAGCTGCTATATTTTTCGACATCTTATTGCAGAAAATAAAAATAATAATAAGTAAGTATGCAGAGTTTCTAATAGAACCCGTGAGGTAGAAATTTTCCGTGTGGGTAATTTTATTAATATTATTTAGCCTGTGAAACTGACTGACATATTAATGTTAAACCGTCYTTCAGGAATGTTTTTGTGTGTGACTCTACTGATTCTCCACAACTTAATGGAATCTCAATCAGGTATGAAAACACTTATCTCTTTTCCACTTTTCTGTGTGTATGGGTGAGGTATCTAGTATAGAAATACAAAGTTCTGTAAATTTAGTTGAATTATAAAAGCTGATCTAGTCCTCTTTTAAACTGTGATGTGTTACTCTCTTTAACTGAACACTGGTGTGTGTATTGGCTCAACATCAGGGAAAGTGCTGTTATCATTATTAATATATAGATGGAAGAGCAAACTATGAAACTGACATTTTTTTGGTAATTATGCAAGCAGCTTTAGTCCCAAACAGATAATTTGTGTTTGAGATAAAAATAATTATAAGTGATTTTATTAGCTCACCTTTCTYGTAAGTGCCTGCACTGAGAAAAAGAAAAAAATGAGAAAGACACATCTTTAGCTGATCTGCATGATGAATATTTATTACACTAAATAAAGCAATGCACCTAGTGCCACCATTGTGCAAGCGTATGCACAAAAGTGGTGTTGGTAATTGTTCCACGTTTCTGTGGAAATTCTTCTTTATAATGTCTGACACAGTATATGAGCCTCACCCTGAAACCAGCATGAATGTGTCCTGGCTACAACCTCAAATATTTGTCATGTGACAMTACTCGGTGTTTTGCTACAGCCTTAGCTGTGACTAGTCTTTGTAATTAATGCTCACACCAAACACTGGAATTGGGAAAATGTTATCTCTGTGACTTGAGCATGGCATGTGTTTTGGTGCAGGATTGACTGGTTTAAATATTTTAGAACGTGATCTTCTCATGGTATTTTCACACATAACACATAAACATCTCTAATGTTCACACAGAATGCTGCATGAAACTAAATGTTCAGGTATTATCAACAAAGTGAACAATATGTGTATTCCAGTGCCTCTTTCTCAGATCTGTGCCAAAATGCAATCTAGTCTCTAAGGTTTATGGACAGATCTGTTATATTTATTGGCTCATGATCTGCATTTGATGACCTTTGATCTGCATTGTCAGCTATGGGGCTTTATATAACCCTGAACAGGATACTGTARGTGCTACAGAGAATGAATGAGAGCGAGTGAATGCTGTCCTTGTTTAATTTGACTTGATTTTTAAAAATAAATGATTTGTTTATGCTTTTCTGCACCTGATGCAGATTTGTGATCAACAAAATAAGTTAGTCCCTTTGAGGAAGAAGTGAACAGGTCTGGATACATTGCCCAGGTCTGGCAAATAATGTTGGGAGCAAATGGGAGAAGGTTAATAATTAAATTAACTTAAGGATTCAAAACTAGTGCAAATATGTATGAGGGCACTGATAAGTTCTCAATGTCTGTGAAATTTCACTGTTCTCTTACACACCACACGGAACCCATGTAGTCATATACAGTATCTAATTCAGAGTGTAATGACTGCAGTCATAGAAATCTACTGCCCTATAATAGCTTCCAACACAAGAGTAGAGCAGCTATAAGTAGAGCAGCTAATTATTACCTTCAAAGTGTCTCAACAGATTGCAGAGTACTAACAAACTTCTGTTACATACTAACATGCGTTAAATCAAAATAAAGATGATTAAGTATCCTAATAAATAAAATAATAATAAACAATACATTTAGAAAATAACATATAGTAATATATAAATGAAACTTACAAAAGCGGTAAACCTTGGTCTACAAATATATATCATACAAAAAAAAAAATTCAGTAAACAGAGCAAAATCCACAGAGGACAAATCAAATGTAATGATCTACTGTACACAGGGAGATGTAAAGTAAAAAACGTTGAAATATGTACCCAGAAACTCCAACTCCAACCAATTTTAAAGCAAAAGGCAGGAGCAGCACATCTACACAGTAAAATTCCCAGTACTGATCAAACACTTTCACAGTTCATTCATATAAGTCCAATAATCCATACTGTAACTCCTGGCTCTATTGAATCACTTTTACTTACTAACTACATGTTGTTTATTCAGAGCTTTGGATGTTAATTGAAAACTATTCCCTCTAAACCACAGAGAAAGTGGTTGGTCCAGATGCTCCTCTTGTTGCTTCAGCTGGTGAAGACCTCATTCTGCCCTGTTACATCAACCCCAGTACCAGTGCTGTTGGCATGAGAGTGGAGTGGTTTAAACTCGGTGAAGTGAACTCATTAGTGCATCTCTACGAGGATCGTGAAGATAAAAGTGACCGTCAGGCTGATTCCTACAAAAGAAGAACATCACTGTTCAAAAATGAGCTACAGAAAGGCAACGCATCACTCAAACTCTCATCTCTCAGAGTATCTGATGAAGGAAAATATAAGTGTTTTATTGAGGACAAATCCTGGTTTGATGACACCACAGTTTATGTCAATGTTAAGGGTAAGTTCTCGTTCATTTCTTTGTATGTTGTTTACAAGATTGATGAATAGTTTCTGGATATACAAACCACCTGAAAAGACTTCAGGAAAATCTGCATTATTATTAGATTTTATTGATTTTAGAATTTTATTTTTGATTTGAATTGATTTTGGGATTTCAGTTGCTGTATGATAAAAGGATCCTTAGCAGGACTAAGAATGTGTTCTGTTGTACTGACAGTGACAGTAGTAGTTCTAAAGTGTTACTATTACAATAGTACATTGAACTATTGTAATCAGCCATTTACCATCATGGCAGTGATTCAGCTGTTGGTAAATGTTTAGGTTAACACACAATTGTGAGTGGAAAATTGCATTATTTTCATCGAGTTTATCATTGTAGTTATATATTTATGACAAGGTGAATAGTGACATAGTGACTATATTCCAGTTTGATAATTTCATTAACATTTTTTCATCATTTACATCATACAAATTTACAATATTCTATTTTAGATTAGAATAACCTTTATTTACATTGTGCAAAGTAAGTGCTTTAAAAAAAAGTGACCATATTTTGTGATTTAATTTAAAAAGTGAAATGCTCATATATTCTAGATTCATTTAAATACTAGYCCTTTTTTTGTTTGTTCTAATTTTTATGATTATGTCTTACAGCTCATGAAAGTAAAAACATACAGTATTATAAAATATTACAGYAGTTCCTGCAGATAATAGAAAATGAAATTAGAATACAGAAATACTGAAAATGTATGGTCGTTTATGCACTCAGTGCTTGGTCTGGGCTCCTTCTTCAAACTAGTGCCTGTAAAGTGGCTCAGAAGGAGTTGGCTTAGATCATGCTGTATTGCTGGATGCAGCATGGCTGTGATGCCTTTGGCAGTACAGCACTTCCTGCTTAAATTTCAGATAGCTAATACAGTAGATAGTAGCATACTGCTGGTTGGCTGTATCTGTTGTGCATATGYTGCTGTCAAGTTATTTACTGGGTGAACATTTGTTACAATTTTGGCAAGTTAGAGACCGCCATTTTCACTGAAAAATGTTTTTTTTTTTTTTTTAAGTCAACAGAACTAGGTTGTCGTCTTCTTTTTTTGTCACCTGATGTGCATTATAAATCATGGTAAAGTAATAAACTCAAGAACGTCTAATAAAATCTTTGMAAAGAAAGGTTTAAATTTTAATAAGCAAGAAAATAGAAGACTGTTGCCCTTTTATTTTGTAACTAAAACCTAACAATTTTAATTTTTATAGCTCAGGGAAGCCACCTGGTGATCACAATGGAGAGTTATGATAACTCAGGAGGAATTAATCTAATGTGTGAGTCCAAAGGCTGGAATCCTGAACCTAAGGTTAATTGGCTGGACAGACAGGGAGACCCTYTGCCTGCTGAAGAGACACAGATACACAGAGAGACTGAGGGCTTCAATGTGAAACGCCGCATCACTGTTCATGATTATAGCGACTCCAACAAATTTTACTGCAGATTTGAACAACCTGATCACATGAAGGAAGCAGAGGTTATCATTAATGGTAAGTGTCTGTGTGATCAATGATCATGTTATTAGGCAATTCCAGTATAGTTTCTTATCGTTAATGTTGTAAATGTTGTTTCATTTCAGGTAAAGTTTTTGATACTTGGAAGGTCGCTGTTGGCATTTCATTTTCAACATGTCTTTTTACTGTTGCATGGATTGCAATCGCAGTGATTTGGTATAAGAAAGGTAAAATTTTTATATTTTCTTTCTTAACATCACAGTTAAACATCAGTTTATACAATAGTTTATGTGCACAGGACTGGCTGGCCATGCTCTTAATTAAGAGGAAGATTTAATAAAGTCTTCACTCAGCACTTTGGTTCATCCAGTCAGTTTTATTAACACAAACCTTTTTTATGTATATAAAACTAAAACCTAACAATTTTAATTTTTGCAAAAATAAGAAGTATTAAGAAACTATCAAGGGACCTTTAAAGTTTACAGCTCGTTTCACTCAAAGTTCTCATACAAAATGAAAGAAATCACCTTTGTTAAAGAAATGTCACATCTGGTTTAACTCTGTTTTAATTGCACATGATGATGTCTCAACATGATTATACCATATGCACATAAATTTATATAATAAATGAGCACATTAATTTTACTTCACTTTACTTTTACTCTTACTGCGATTTACTGTTTAGAATAGGATCAATAACTAATAGTCTAACATAATTATATACATCAGTTTGCCTCAACTAGTGTACAGTCGTGGTCGAAAGGTTTTGAGAATTACATAAATATTGGAAATTGGACAAGTTGCTGCTTAAGTTTTTACAATAGCAATTTGCATATACTCCAGAATG
>QMIH01001938.1:62228-72600 GCA_003987875.1 Clarias batrachus
GTTATGATGCCGTTGCTGACCCTGATGTCCCCCTCACACTGAGAGAGAAGGTGGAGAAGGTGGGGGTGTTTGTGGATTATGAGGAGGGTCTGGTCTCCTTTTATGATGTGAACTCCAGATCTCATATCTACTCTTTCACTGGTCAGTCTTTCACTGAGAAACTCTATCCATTCTTCTATCCACGGTACGAGGATAAACCACTGATCATCTCTCCTGTATTTAACAGAGTGAATTTTCACCTCTCAGATTTAATCATCTGGTAAATGCCAGAATAAACAAATACTTTTGTCTATTTATTTTCAGAATTTCTGTACAGTAATAATTTTATTTGTTTTGTCTAAACACAAATAAAATTTTGCATAAATTATTTAATCCCTCTGTAATTTTTAATACAAATATGAAATCTTTGTTAACAAGGCTGAGTTTTACTGCAGAATTAAAACTGGTATAGCGTATGTGCGTGTGTGTGTGTGTGTGTGTGTGTGTGTGTGTGTGAGAGAGAGAGAGCATGTGTGTGTGTGAGAGAGAGATAGAGAGAAAGTGTGTTTAATGTAATATTTTATGTGTGTGAGAGAGAGAGAGAGAGAGAGTGGCATGTGTGTGAGATAGAAAGAATGTGTGTGGGGGTTTGTGTCATATATACACACGCACACAGTATATCACAAATGGGAGTACACCCCTCACATCTCTGCAAATATTTAGTTATATATTTAGTTACTGTATGTCACAGATTGCCACTGGAATCCTGGAGACATGCTCGGTCAATTGCTATGACTCAGTCTAGGGTTGGGYCGCACAGCAATATTAAATGCGAGTGACTGTAAGCTGGGGAGAGAGTGTGGTACTGTTTCAACTCAAAGAAGATGTACACATAGTAGAGAGTAAATTATATATTGAAGGAAGCAATATTTACAAGGTAACCGGTGTAAACTTCAGAGTGGACCAAGGCCAAAACAACAAACAGAAAAACTTTAGAAAAAAGAAAAGCTATAATTTCCCTGCAAAGGAAAACAGAAATAAAACACGATTTGCTACCCTAACTTCCTGTCCATAAACAGTTAAGAAAAAAACCCTCCCACACTCAACAAAGCAAAATGGCGGCCACACCCTTACAACCAGTGGGAAAAAAAAAGAAATGTATACATAAAACACTAACAACTTATACAGAGTTAGACATGTTAGACAAGTTTCACAAGATTACTAAGCCCCAAGGGCAGACCCATGGACCAAATGAAATGAACTAAAATCCATCAATCAACCATCAGAAGTGGCAAATAGACAACAGGCAAAGAATATGCTGAGTAGTCAAAAAGCTGCCGCTAGCACTGGCTTCTGGAGTGCTTAAATACTGTCGGCCAATGATGATGTCTTCGGGGTGGAGACAATCACACAAGCTGGCACAGGAGAGTTGCAAGTCCTGGATTGGAATAAAGAATGGACTGAACTGCACACATGGAAGAATACGTATATACACATAACAACAACCAACCTGCCCCCAGTAGTTTGTAAAACCAGTCCATCACCTTTACCCTCAGCCTCTTTAGCAAGGCAGTGGTCATCTTGGAGGTGTGTTTGGGGTCATTATCATGCTGGTACACGGCTCTGCGGCCCAGTTTCTGGAGGGAGGGAATCATGCTCTGCTTCAGTATGTCACAGTACATGTTAGAATTCATGTTTCCCTCAATGAACTGTAGCTCCCCAATGCCAACAGCACTCATGCAGCCCCAGATCATGACACTCCCATCATCATGTTTGACGGTAGGCAAGACACACTTGTCTTTGTACTCCTCACCTGGTTGCCGCCACACAAGCTTGACACCATCTGAACCAAATAGGTTTATCTTGGTCTCATCAGACCACAGAACATGGTTTCAATAATACTGGTCTTTAGTTTGCATGTCTGCAGCAAATTGTTTGCGAGCTTTCTTGCGCATCATCTTTAGAAGAGGCTTCCTTCTAGGACGACAACTATGCAGAGCAATTTGATGCAGCGTGCACTGTACGGTCTGAGCACTGACTCATAATGCTTCACAGAGAAGAATGGCATAGAAGACGTAGAGTTGAAAGAGCCAGTAAATGAACCTCATTTGTAACTGACCCCTTTGGCTTCACAAAAAGGCTGCTGGGGGAAAAGCGCAGGAGATCTAAGGAGATCACTTACAGCACAAYGCCCTGAGCGATCCAGACAGAGAGCAAGAGCTAGGGCCACAGACAGCCCTCTTGGAAGTATTAGCACCACTAGTAGAGTTCAGCACTTCAGAACTCACCTGGCAAGAAGTTTAAGAAGTGGTAACAGCAGCCACAGTGAATTCTGCTCCAGGTCTCAGTCAAGTACCGCATAAGTTGTACAAGTGTGACAGGTTGAAACGTGCTCATATATTTGTTATAAATTATAGAGCAGGGGTGTCCAAATCCAGTCCTGGAGGGCCAGTGTCCAACATAGTTTAGTGCTTCTTCTTCTCAAACACAGCTGATTTAACTAATCTGTTAATTACTAGGTTCAGTGGGTGTGTTTAGGTGTTGGTGAATTACAAACTGTGCTGGTCACTGGCCCTCCAGGACTGGATTTGGACACCCCTGTTATAGAGGCACTGTAAATCCTGACTGAATTATAAGTGTCACAATCGGCATTAAGCATGTGATTTAATTTTTTTATTGGTTATTTGAAACTTTGATAAGTTTTATTGGACATCTACAACATTGTCTCAATCTGTTAGCCTGTGCTCGATTGCTTTGGTTTTCTCTCAGATACATTGGGGAAATTCCACTCTTTTCCTCATTGCAGTAAACCTACTGTTGAGGAAACATCAAATATCACTCTTGTGATTACGGTATTTCTCCCCATTTTTTAGGTGCGCAACATTTTGGAGGCACCGCTGGAATTGCAGAAGTGTGGTGTCCATAAATTGGTTACTGAGGTCTGAGCAAGCTAAATCCCCTATACTACAACCCACGTGGGTCGCGRCAAGGAAGGAGTTGTCATTCAAGAGCGACTGGAGTTTGTTGGTTAAGTGCTTGTCACCTGAGACCAGACAGAGATCATCAGGAAGAGTAAAGACCATCCACTTCAGAGTCAACTGCTGCATAGGAAAGGCTCCTGTCAACATGACAACTCGAAGAGCTACAGGAAGAGGTAGTAGGAGAACTACATACACTGAACAAAAACAGCTTACTGGAGATCTGTGACCTTCTCAACATATCGGGTGAACAAAAACTAGATGTTAAAATAAAATCACGCATTTTTTTGGTGACTCATATTCTGAAGTATCTTGAAAGAGAGGAGATGACAGAGTTAGAAGATGAAGGTATGTCAGAATGGTTGCTGTTGAGAGACAAAATTGCAGGTATGGTCAGTGGTGGCTGTGATTAAGTAAATACCGAACAAAATGTTGAAAGAGCAGCATCAATAAAAGTAATGGAGGGTCTAAGAACTGTAAACCAACAAGAGGAAGTGGKAATGGAACAAGCTAGAGTAAAGCTCCCTGATCCTCTTGGCAGACCCCACACCACTGTCAGCCCTCAAATAAATATGCAGACTCCATCCAACACACAACTACAGCAGCCAAGCCCATATTGGAGTAAGGATTTCAAAATATCAGGGCAAATAGGTGAACCAGGCCAGAAAGATAAATTGACATTCTCCAGTCTGGCTCATCAGATAGAGAATGGACTAAGCAGAGGTTATCCTGAGATTGAAATAGTTGATGCTGTAATCAGAGYTATCTCCCCAGGTTTACAGTTGCGCAGCTACTTAGAARRAAAACCTCACCTTACCCTCCCCACGCTCAGACACATCTTGCGCTCACACTTCCAAGAAAGGAGTGCCACCGAACTTTATAAACAACTCGCTTCAGAAGCACAACATAGTAGAGAGACCCCTCAAAGCTTTCTAATGGGGGGTTTGTATTTGAGACAAAAGGTGCTGTTTGCATCACAAGAGTCAGGGTCAGGGCTCAAGTATGACCCAGCTCTAGTCCAGCGCATGTGCCTACATACAATACTAACTGGGCTGCAAAATGACAGCATCAGAATAGATATGCAGCCTCTTCTGTTAGATACTGGGACTTCAGATGAGCTCCTGTTAGAACGAATAAATATTGCCTGCGCTAATTACGTAGAAAGGAGGAATAAAAATAAAATTAGCACCACACAGTTAGCTACAACTGCAAGTGTAGTTCAGCCAGAAGAAATTCCATCTCCTAAGTGTCTAGCAAGGGAGGCTAAGGAAAGGTACCCAATGAATTGATGACATAATTAGCTGAACTTAAGACAGGTGTAGCTTCACTAAAGASCCTTAGTGCAGAAATAGCCCAAATTAAAGAGACACTACAGCAGCCCATGTTCCAATTTCAGCCCCATGCCCCATCTGCAATTAGGAGGCCAGACAAAGGACTCCAGCCACCTAGTTTACAGCAACAGTATTACAGCCATCATGTCCAGCCCCCAGCCCCAGTTTTAGTGCAGCATCAGTATGCACCTCACCAAGACAACCACCCTACATCTCATGTCCCACAGAGGTGTTTCGTCTGCCAACAGACAGGAACAGATGAACTATGCGTGCACTGCTATCGATGTGGGAGCGGAGAACATTTTCAGGCTGGCTGTAAAATCAGAGGGGTCAGACAATCAGGAGAGGTCCTTTTAAACGGGAGATGGTTACCACGGCAGAGGTTATCCAGAGTGTTAACCATATCCAACAGAGAATCCCATAAGTGTGCCAATTATGGCAACATAGCCACATGGGAAAAGCTAAAACAGTGCTCATCCTGTAAAAAGATGCTATACTGTTCCATTTCATGTCAAAAACAGCATTGGAACATTTGGGGGGGGGGGTGCCTATCATTGATGAACAGTGGAAAGAGGAATTCATACCAGAGACATGGATGAGAAATGTTTCAGAGATCCTAGACTCACCTGATAGTTTGACGTTGACTGCAGCAAATGTGACTCAAATGCCTTACCTGGGATCGATTGAAACAACCTTCTGGTTAGCTTCTGAAACTAACCAGAAAAAAAACTGACTGTTCCAATACTTGTGATGAAAGCCTTGCACCTGTCCTATCCCATCATAGGTTTCAATGTTATTGAGCAAATCCTGACAAACACTGAAAAGGCTAGACAGTATACTACAGTAAGAAGAGCATTTCCAAGTCTCAACAAGGTGAGAGCCTTCATTCAGGCTGTTAGCACAGATCAGACAGAGGAATATGGGGTGAAAATAAAGAAAGGGGGGGTTATGGTACCTAAACATAGTAACATCCATGTTGAATGTCGTGTGGCTGCCCAGCCCTTTAAAGAGGATAGGACTGTACTGTTTGAGCCTGACCTGAACCCCCATTTGCCTGATTCTCTTAAATTTGTTGACACTTTAGTCAGGGTTAGGAAAGGTGTTTTTCCAGTCATCACAATAGATGTCTCTAACCCAACTAGCCATGACATTTTTCTGCAGGGGCGCGCACTAATTGGCACAGTGCAAACCATTATGACTGTATTACCTGCCCAAGCTTTTGAAAAAGTGGTGACACCAGCCACTGTACATCACACTACTATGCAAGTCCCATAAAACCATGAACAGTGGGACCCACCAGTGGATTTAAGTCACCTAAATTTGAGCTAGAGACGAGTAGTTAGACAGATGCTTAAAGAAGAGTGTCACACTTTCTCCAGAGCAGACAATGATATCGGCTGCATAGAAAAACTGAAAATGACCCTTGAAGACGCTGAGCCAGTCAAATGCATATATATGTCAGTGCCCCAGCTATTGTACCAGGAGATGAAGGGTTATCTCCATGACCTTATAGCGCAGGGCTGGGTCAGGAGGTCACACTCCTCATACTCTTCTCCTGTTGTKTGTGTGAGGAAAAAGGATGGCACCCTGTGGTTGTGCATAGATTACAGGGACCTCAACAAGAAAACCCGTCCTGACCGTCAACTTATCCCAGAGTCCAAGACATCATGAACAGTTTAGGTGGTAACTCCTGGTTCTCTCTCCTAGATCAGGGAAAAGCTTACCACCAGGGATTTATCTCTGAGGAAAGCAGGGCACTGACAGCTTTTGTTACCCCGTGGCGACTTTATGAATGGATATGCATCCCTTTTGGCCTCAAGAATGACCCAGCGGCCTTCCAATGCTGTATGGAGGTACGCTTGGATGGGCTCCGGGATAACATCTGCATCCCTTATTTAGATGACTCACTGGTTTTCAGTAAAGCCTTTGATGATCACGTGAGTGATGTAAGGACAGTGCTTCAATGCCTAAGTGTGATCTATTCAAACCAGAGGTCCGCTACTTGGGTAGGATAGTGTCTGCAGAGGGGAGTAGAGTTGATCCTGCTGATTTTGAAGCAGTTAGGGCACTGAAAGACAACAGACCACAGACAGTTGGGGTTTTTATTTTAAAGATCCCTGATCAATCTGGCTGCAAGTCAGCCCATCTGCAACACACCTCTGGCCAGGAGAACAAGTCAAAGAACAACCAACACAGATGAAAGCACATACATATATAGTAGTTACACACCCTCCTGTGCAGGCAAAGCACAGAAAATATCACAGAAGAACAAGAGATCATAGATATCAACATTTTTCCCTTACAGTGGGCCAGCTCAGGAAAATGTTAGGYCTACTCACCTACTACAGGCAGTACATTAGAGACTTTTCCAGAAAAGCCAGTTGTCTTTATGACCCCCTTAAAGCAGATCCAAACCAAGTACCAGCCAACATGGGGAAGACAAGAAAAAAGAAAACAAGTCATGTTGTGCAAACAAGCTAATCCAGCTGTAGCTATGTCAGTCTCAGTAGATGAGCCGTCCACTACATCGATCAGCCCCATTCCGAAGGATCAGTTTAGGGAGGCACAAAAATCAGACCAGGTCATCAGTCCTGTGTTCACCTGCAAGCTGTCAGGTTCAAAGCCACCAGTAAGGGAATTGAAAAAATTTAGTCCCAAAACAAAATGTTTGTTCAGAGAATAGGATAAATTAACAACAGACAGTGATATCATTCTGTATAGAACCACAGCCACCCGTAGGCAGTTAGTGCTGCCAGAGCAGTACAAGAAAAAAGTGTTGGAAGAGCTGCACAACAACATGGGACATCAAGGTGCTGACCGCACAATATTTCTGGTACTTGATCACTTCTTATGGCCTTATATGAAGTCTGACATTGAGCACTATGTGACTAAAATGTGCACATGTCTTAAACTGAAAAGGCCATGCCATGACACCAGAGCTCCCCTGACAAATATTGTAGCAACACAGCCCTTTGAATTAGTATGCATTGATTTACTCCATCTCGACCAATGCAAGAGTGGATAGGAGTACATTCTTGTTATCATTGAAATTAACACTGAAATTTGGGTTTCCTTCCCGTATCCATCATGACCAAGGAGGGGAATTTGAAAATCAGTTATTCACTCAGTTGGAGAAACTTAGTGGAGTGAAGTGATCCCGAATAACACCCTATCACCCCATGGGAAATGGTCAGGTGGAGCGAATGAACAGGACATTGTTGCAAATGCTAAAAATTCTGACTGAGACACAAAAATCAAACTGGAAGGAGTCCCTTAACAAACTGGTGTATGCCTGTAATTGTACACGCTGTGAGGTCACAGGCTACTCACCCCTTCTACCTCCTGTATGGCAGGTCACCCAGGCTTCCAGTAGATATGCTCTTTGTGTGGTGTCCATAAACATGCAGAATAATCATTTAAATCTACAGGGTGGGCCATTTATATGGATACACCTTAATAAAATGGGAATGGTTGGTGATATTAACGTCCTGTTTGTAGCGCATTAGTATATGTGAGGGGGCAAACTTTTCAAGATGGGTGGTGACAATGGTGGCCATTTGGAAGTCGGCCATCTTGGATCCAACTTTTGTTTTTTCAATAGGAAGAGGATCATGTGAGAGATCAAACTTATTGGGATCATGCCTCATGGATGTAGAGTATTCTGGTGAACTGGTATGTTTAGATGCTGCCTTCCCCACTATCATTGATCACTCAAGTTTGTTGACAGTGAGGAGATTGGTTGCTTTACATCTCAGGGAGCCCTCATGTCTGTGTTTCCTTCTGGCTCTCCCTTTTAGTTATGCTRTTATAGYTAGTCCTGCCAGAGTCCCTGCTTGCACTTTGCACTAAATATACATTCACCTTATACATGTTTGACTGTGACCATACCTACAGTAACCGCCATCCTTCTCTTCTGCTCTCTCTCTCTCTCTCTCTCTCTCTCTCTCTCTCTCTCTCTCCATGTCTCTCTTTTGAGCTATACATGACGCTCCTGAGCTGCCAGTGATCCAGTCCCCTCTGCCCTCTGGACCTGTCTAAGTYGTCCTGGAGTCCCCCTTCTGGTTGGAGATCTYGTCGCATGGATGCCCCATGTGGTCTGCCTGGGATGCGTGTGGTGGCTTGGGATGGTTCCATTTTTCCACGACTGATGCAGACAGCTGTTCTCTGGGGACCTGTGACTTGCAGTAATCAGCTGTCACGTTTGTAGGATGATAACAAGTGTGGCATATTTGCATGTGTACTTTCCTTTGTGTTTCCTCATGCATGTTGTTTTAGTCAAGACCTTTATAATTATTCTACCATCATCACTCAGTAAAGTTTGGCCCATAATCTGATAATTACTAAAACCCCTATCTCACCTATAGGGTTTCAGGCATGGCCGTAAGTACAGTTCATCATGTTTCATCGCGGGTTTTGGCGCTGTGATTAGGTTTCCATCTTTCCGCTTGTCGGTCCTCGCATAGTCAAACCACATAGGTGAGATAGGAGTATAACAGCTGGAATAACAGAGGGGGGGGGGGTATCAAGGGCGGGGCATGTAGGACAACATGCACACACATAACCACTAATGGATTGGGAATTAATGCTGTCTGGCCCACGGATTACATAAATTGTCTGAATAATGGATTACACTTTTGAAAAAGTAACTAAGTAACTGATTACATCATGGTAACGCGTTAGATTACTTGTTACATCAAAAAAGTAATTTGAGTATTCTAACGCGTTACATCAAAAAAGTAATCCGATACACTAACACGTTACTTTGTGACGTGTTACACTCAAACACTGGTCATTACCTGGCCGAGGTGCACTATGGGAAAAGAGTCCCAGCCTAAATGTAGGCCTAATTGCTTTATCTGGCCACCAGGCGCCATCTAGAGGTCATTCCTGACATCAGCAAAGAAATTATCAACAAAGTGACAGCAGAGACTTAATCCTATAGTCCTATAGATAATCCATGGAATCCAGTAGAGAAGAAATTAGCAAATTGTTAATGTTCTGTGTGAACCAAAGATTTTCTTCCTTACAACAAATGTCTATGACAATTGCAGCAGTATAAAAAAGAAAACACATTAACACCATCTCTAATCATACAAACAGGAAAAAATACTCAAATTTGTCAAAACTACTTCAGGTAAGATTTAGCTTATTCCTTTATTATTTAGGACACAAAAGTGTCCATTGAATTGCAAAATAAATATTTAAAAATAAATATATTATTTTTCCTTAAGAGGCAATGTGTTTTTCTTTTTGCTTTAACATGTTTTAAAGGCGCGTCTAGCTTCTCAATTTAGAAACAGGTTGAACAAGTTGCAAAAATGGAAGTACACCAAACTGAAATCATAGATTGTGGTACAAAGGGCCTTTATTTTCAACACCTTCTAACCAAGAAAATATTAAAAAAATATGAAAATCTTAAATATGAGTGAGTATTTAAGTTCTTTATGGAATAGATTTGTAAAATGTTATTTTGCCTGTGTAAAAGACAATAATGTTAATCTGTCTTTCAGGGACGTTTTTGTGAGTGACTCTCCATATTCTCTCTAGCTTTGTGGAATCTCAATTATGTATGAAAAACCCTTCTCTCTCTCTCTCTCTCTCTTTCTGTGTGTGTGTGTGTGTGTGTGTGTGTGTGTGTGTGTGTGTGTGTGTGCGCGTTTGTGTGTACAATTACACTGTACAACACAATTACATCAGGTTTCATAATAATGTAACATAATTATTTAGTTTATTTGTATAATAATAAAATTAATTAAACTGTATAAAAATCTTACTGCCCTTATGCAGGTTAACAAAATATGCACACATTTCTGCAGCCTATAAAATCTATGTAGAGTTCAAATATAAAGTCAATATACATCTTTTATTTAACAAATTTAAATGCATTTAAAATGTTATTAAACATTATCTAAAAGTCGGGTCTTAAATATATACAGTGGAACCTTGGATTACGAGCATAATTCGTTCTGGAAGTGGGCTCGTATTCCAAAACACTYGTAAACCAAATCAAWYCTTCCCATAAGAAATAATGAAAACTCAAATAATTCGTTCCACAGCCCCAAAAAAAAATAAATACAGAAAAAT
>QMIH01001939.1:25703-36080 GCA_003987875.1 Clarias batrachus
CCAAATTGCCCATGTGTGAATGAGTGTGTGTGTGTGTGTGTGTGTGTCTGTGCCCTGCGATGGATTGGCACCCTGTACCCTACCATTTGCCCTAAGTCTCCTGGGATAGGCTCCAGGCTCCCCGTGACCCTGAAYACAGGATTAAGCGCTATAGATGGTGAGTGAGTGGTGGGAATCGGCTCCCAAATGGGAATTCCRGAGTTTGTTCCTTTATTTATTTTTTTGACAAACATTTAGCCTGTCAMATACATGCATGCTTATCACAGAATGACGTGCGTGTTCCTCACAGSCACCTTTTTCCTTTGCATTAGTTTTGACCCTGATCTCCCTTAATCATCTCTAATCAAGCACAGCTTCATGTCATGCCTTGATTAGCTGATTCCCCTGCCTTAAATTAGACCTCCGAATGATCCCTTGGATCAGACCCGCTTTATAGAACGATCTCCTAACCGTCTGGCATCTCTGCAGCCATTAAGGACTTTGAGAGTGCAAAGGAGTTCAGCAGGCACGACCTTCAGATAAAGGAAGGTCTGGAGAGAGCACAGCGCCTACTCAAGCAGTCCCAGAAGAAAGACTACTACAAGATCCTTGGGGTCAACAGGTGAAATCCTTTTATCAGATAATCTGTGAAGTGGTGTGTCGCTTTAAGCGTGTGTTCTAAATGGCCCGGGCTTGTGTGAGTACTAGGAAAGCACAGAAGAATGAGATCATTAAAGCCTACAGGAAGTTGGCACAGCAGTGGCACCCGGACAACTTCCAGGATCCCGAAGAGAAGAAAAAGGCTGAGAAGAAGTTCATAGACATCGCACAGGCCAAGGAAGTGCTCACTGATCCAGGTAAACACGCACACTGTTTGCTTTTGTCTGCTGCCTTTAAATAAATAAATATATATATGTGTATCTCAAGCAGATTTATCTTCATGGTTCGAGACTATTGACAGACTATTTCATGTTGTTTTTAATGTGTCATGCTTGAACATAGTACCCTTAAAGTTGGATGGCCATTGTAAAAGACTTGGTTTTTGAAAGGTAGAACCACTTTAAGGTGGCACAGTGGAGTTTTGGTTAGCACCATGGCCTCGCAGCGTCTGGGTCGAGGGTTTGATTACACGGAGTTTACACGTTCTGTGCTGTGTTTGGTGGGTTTCCTTCAGGCGCTCCAAGTTTCCTCCTACAGTCCAAAGACATGCTAATGGTGTTCCCAAATTGCCTGTACTCTGTGTGTGTGTGTGTGTGTGTGTGTGTGTGCCCTGACTTGGATTGGCATGCTGTCCAAGTACCACTTCCCCGCCTCGTGCCCAAAGGCTCCTGGAATAGGCTTCAGGCCTTCTGTGACCCTGTACAGGATAAGCTGACTTAATGAATAAATGGAAAAAACAAACAAACACACACTTCTGAAAAAAAAAGACATTTTATATTGTTGCACATTTATCTTCAAAATTATTAGTTTAATCTTAATTTGGAGTATTTATGCTGGTTAACAACATCCGACCACATCCCTGGCCTCGGGAGTTTCTAACAGGGTTTAGAATCCCGAGCAGAGATTCTGCTGGTTTGACTTGAGCACATCTCATGTATTGTTCTTCTTAGCTCTCAAACTACTCGACTTTGTCTTTGCTATTCTCTGGTATTTTTCTTGTGGTGTTCTTGTTACTAGCGCTAACGGCTTGTTCCCTAGTGGTCAGTTGTAAGAACTGCAGCGACTGTCGCGCCACTTATGTCATCGGTTTGGTGTTGATATTGTGTTGGGGCATACGGTCAACACCATCCCGTAGTCATGTTATGTTCTAACTTTCAAAAACTACCTAATTACAAGACACTGGGACGATCGTGCCAAATGAACATCGCCACAACATTTTGACAACCCAAAATTTTTGCCGAGTGAATTGGGACCAAATGGGACCGGAATTCAGCTCAAACCCCAACAAATCATGATCTCTACTTAGTGATTGGATGAGGGAATTTTTGACCCTTCCAGAAGCGCGTTTGTGAGATCAGACACTGATTTTGGATGAGAAGGCCTGGCTCGCAGTCTCCGCTCTAATTCATCCCGAAGGTGTTCTTTTTGGGTTGAGGTCAGGATTCTTTGAATCAGGCCATCTCGTCCAACATCAGTGTCTGTCTGACCTCACAAATGCGCTGCTGGAGAGGAGGGATGGTCCAATTGTCCCATAAGCACACTCCTAAACCTTGTGGAAAGCCCCCGCAGAGGAGTTGAAGCTTTTATAGCTGTAAAGAGGGTGGGGCCAACATCATATGGATTAAGAATTGGGTGTTACTCAAGTTCATATGCATGTGAAGTCAGACGAGTGAATATTTTAGTATATGTATATACTATACTGTATATCTGTACTGTGGAATCGGTTTTAGACCTTCACTCATGAGGAATTTGATCACAAGTCCTGGTTTGACTTGGACGCCCCTCACACCATAATGGCCTAGATTTGAATATAAAAACTGTGGCATCATTTTACATAAAAWTTTTTTTTTCTTCCTAATTGCCATCTCAGGGAGTTTTTCCTTGCCACTGTCGCCGTCACCCTYGGCTTGCTCATCAGGGACAATCTCATTATCTAGTCAGATTTTTCTTAAACATATATACATTTCCATAAGTCTTCTTTTCATTTTCTTTTCATTTCTGTGAAGCTGCTTTGAGACAATGTCCATTGTTAAATGCGCTATAGAAATAAAATTGAATTGAATTGAATTGAATTAAAATCTCCCCCATTGATGTGTGTGGCATGTAGCAAGTTACTGATCATGAATTCAATATGTTACTGTAGATAGAGAATAACTATCCTACTAACGGCTTTTTTGTTTCCCCCAGATCACACTGTAACAGCATCATTTATAATGTAATTGTGTCTTTCACATGCTTCAGTCAAAAGATCGATTTGACACCTTTYATCTCTGTGCTCTTATGCAGAAATGAGGAGTTCGTTTGACCAGGGTAAAGACCCGCTGGACCCTGAGAGCAACCATTCGGCTTGGGAGAACTTCCAGGGCTTTAACCCTTTCGGCTCAGGACCGTTCAACTTTAAATTCGATTTTAACTGAAGGCTCGGATCAGCCTGATCTCAGAGAGAAGTCAATGTGTTCAGCCTTATTGACTGCCATAGATCCAGGCTGCTGTGGCATTAAGACACATCCCATGCTGTTGATTTATTCTTCGATTCGATAAGCAAACCAAAAATATGAAGCAATTTGTTTTTTTCCCCCCTTCAGGGAACTTCAGAGTATATTGGGTTCACGCCCAAGCAACCAAACAATCCTAAGACTATTGTGTACATAGGAGACTGCACTATTTTTCTATAAATTAAATGATGCTGCATTGTAAATACAGAAATAAAAGATGTCATTGCTTATTTAATTAACAAGAAACTCCGTACTTATTGTCTGATTTCACTGTTCTAGTGTCGAAATCACCATCACCTTCTTTAAGTTCARTTTAATWCAGGTGGCACAATGGCGTAGCAGTTAACGCTGTGGCCTCGAACCTTCAGAGTCCGGGCTCAATTCCTCCCTCTGGTTTCTACCGTGCTTGGTGCGCAGAGATGTTCTGTGTGGTGAGTTTCCTCCCACAGTCCAAAGACATGCAGATTCGGTTAATTGGCATTCCCAAAATGCCCGTAGTGTCTGTGTGTGTGTGTGTGTGTGTGTGTGTGTGTGGCATCTCTGCAACCCTCTACAGGATGAGTGAATGTATGATTGAAAAGCAATTCTTACAACTTAAAGTCTGTACAGCAGCCGTACAGAAATCCAGATTTAGATTCCTAACAAGCAAGCTGGTGAAGACAAGTTTGAGAAGAAAATAGCTTGAGAGTATTTTTTAAAAATGCCTCTAAAAATTGACAAATACAAAAAAAATGACTAATCGTAGCAGTATGCAGTAAAGGGAAAGACTAAGTGAGTTCAAGTGACTTTTAACCAGGCAATAGGATAACAGGATTGTGCACCACCCGTCACTGTCGCCTTGCAACGCCAGGGTCCGGATTTGATTCCCGGCCGGCTTCACAGGTGCTTGATGGGTTTCCTCCCAGAGTTCAAAGACCTGCAGATTAAGCTAGTTGGCGGTCCCAAAATTGTGTGAATGAGTGTGTGTGTGTATGGGTGTGCCCTGCAATGGATTGGCACCCTGTCCAGGGTGTACCCCTTCCTCCTGGGATAGGCTCCAGGCCCCCCGTGACCCTGAATGCAGGATAAATCGGTACAGAATATGAGCGAGTGAGTGTGCACCACCAGGTTTTGCTCTTACATTAGATGTAGGACATTGGCTGGGACCTCAGGAACGGTCTCCAAGAAGTCCAGAGGACAAAGCCTTGCACATTGGAGGACTTGGATTCAGGAGGTTCTCAGGAATATCCCAAATGACTTTCATGATAAGAGGACAAGGAAAGTTTAAGGAAACTGGTTGACGCCACTGCGCCTATGCTGAAATTTAAAGATTAGCATTCATTCCGCTATGTAATAAAATGCAGTAATGTACAGTTTGTTTCAATGTCTGGTTACTTCTCAGTCACCGTGTAATCCTACAGTAGAATGCGTACAGGATGATCTTCATGATTACAGCAGCAGATATTAGCAAATATTTCTAGCTTACATTTTAATGACTAGCATCAAAAGTCGAATCACTTTTTGAGCTGTTTAATAAATGTATAGATATTTACACTGATTAACGAATGATTAGCATTGTTTATCTTTAGCAGGGAAAATGAGCTCGGTGTTTTTGAAGGCCAGATTTTGATGGATGGATGACGGGGACAGAGCTTACTGTGCTTACAGAATACATAGACTGGTTGGACCACGTTCTCTTTCAATTTTAATTTTATGGTGTCATGGGCAGCCAAGGCTAATAGTCTGGTCCAGTCCCACAAGAATTACAGTAGGACAAATTGTTTAAAAAGTTAACGCCGGTTCGGATATAAAGACATCGCTGGTCTGAGCCATCAGAACTGGACCATGGAGAACGCAGCCTGGCCTGCTGGATCATGGGTGTGCAGCACCTACCTGGATGGCATCTAAGGCAAGCCAGAGTGATGCTCTGTAGACCTGGGAAACCTGTTACTTTCATACAAAGCACCTACTACATTTATGGCAACTGCTGTTCGATCAGGGCCGTGCACGCTTTCAGAAGCAAACAGAAAAGCTTTCAGGAACATGACTGGCTGAGACAAACAAGGATATTCCACCTTACAAATTACAGCAGTTAAAAGATCTATGATTAGCTAATATCATGGCTGATGGGATGTATATTTATAATTAATCATACAATAACATGACAGAGACAGCTACTGACATAACATTACCGTTTTATTCCTGAGAAAATCCACATCCTTCCACTTCCAGGTCTAACAACAAAAGCACTGTTCGATCAGGGCATGTTACACCTTAAAGAGCTTGAAATAAAAAATAAAAAAAAAACACAAAACAAAGGACATAATTATGATTTATGTGATGGATAAATAGATTGTACATTTCGGCTCATTTTACAAACAGCCTCTGCTCTCAGATGACCAAAAAAATTTCAAGTCTCGCTGAAATTATTTATTTAATCATGTTGTAATAATTTTAGCTTTCTTCTTCTTCACTATGATTGTGTCAACAGTAATGCATGAGCTTATTGAGTGGAATGAATAAAGAAKAATAATAATAACAATAAGGAAATATTGAGGAACACGCACATGCATGAACCCAGGTACTCGTCAGTGCAAATTTTCAAAAACTGACCACATGATGGCAACAAAACACACAGTCCTTATCCCATGATGCATTATTTTATGTGCAGCAGAACAGACAAGTAACACAAGAGATTAAATATACACAGTTTGATCCTTTTGACTAGTACTGGTTCACCACACGACAGTAGAAAAGGTCTCCGCGCTTCTTTATCTTCATTTCCGTTATGAAAGGTTTCCTTTTTCATGTTCTGATAGAAAGTTTGACCTAATGTACCTTTAAAACATAGTCTCCAGCCAACAAGATTCATAAATAGAAAACAGAAATTTTTAAAAAATGTATTTATGTTTTTTCTTCATCCTCTTCTCTGGAGATCAGGGTCGGTTTAATACGTCCTGGTTTGTAGATACTTCTGTAGAGCCATACTGGAGGTTGCAAACGTCTCTCTCTGCTTTCAAACAGGTGCTAAAGTTCATCACGTCGGCTGCCTATAGAAACAAATAGAAAAAACACTTCTGAGCTGCAATATTGTCATTACTGAGCAGCGAAGTAAACACAGCATTATGGACATGAAAGAATGAGACGTTAGATCTTGCTCACCCGTACGCTGCGTCTGCGAGGGAGACGACGTTGTGCTCCGTTCCTGATCCTTGACCCGCTGCAGGAGCTGCTTGATCTCGAGGTCGTATCTGGACCACTCGGGCACGATCCGTACGGCGGCGCTCAGCTTCGGCTCTTTGGTCTTTGGATTGTTACACTATACGGACATGCCACACAGAAACTCATAATCAGTAATAATAAGCACACACAGCCTTTTTTGCAAAAGAAAACCTATATTACCTTGTGTTCTGGTGCTGAACTTCTACTTGGGACATTTGGAAAAATGGGTCACACAAATTTACACTAGGGATTTAGAGTCGAGCTTGTTTAATATGTAGTGCGATGCATTTATCAATGTGTGTGTAAAAAGCGCCACTAGGCAACGGGCATTGAAAAATCCATCTATCCATCGATATCCATCCTGCTCATCCAGTATAGGGCATGCAGGCAGCCTGGAGCCTTTCCCAGGGAACTCGGGACACCACAAGAATTGGGTGGCAATTTAAAAATGTCACTCAGTCTAGAATGCATGTCTTTGGATTGTGGGAAGAAACCAGAGTACAGTACCTGGAGGAAATCCACAATGCACAGGCAGAACAAGCAGGTAGAGGCGTGAGGCAACAGTGCGAACCACTAATTCATGTCTGAATTCTAAATTTGTTATAAATTGTCCACACTTGTTTGTATAAAGAAACAACTCCCACCACTGCTGCCTTTAAAAAGCCAAGCAATCAGCTTATCCTGCAAAATCGAATCAAATTGAATCTAATCAAATAATCTATGCCTATTGGGTTGGGTTTACAACAAATGTAATATAATATTAAAAGCCTATTTTGAGATATTTTTTAAATGTAAATCTCTTATTTTGGAGGCTAAATTTTAATTTTATATTAAGCATTTTTTTCTTAAAGAAATGCATTCAGCAATAAACTTTTTTTCTTTTATTTATCTTACATAAATTTCCCTAGAAATTGGGCGYATCAAAATGTTTTGAGATTCGTGCATGTCCTCCTTCMGAYGATGCCTTACAACCTGGCAGTTGATGGTCGGAATCCTGGGGACAAACTCCTGACGCGATTAACATGCACTCGGTAAAGCAGATGATGCGCTCTTCCACTATTGGAAGACTATTTGTCACGACATGTCCCTATGTYCACAGCACGCTGATGGAGTTCTGCACTGTTCCGTATAACATACTGACAATGGCAGCAACGTTGTGGATTGCTCACCAACGATCATCATGCACAAGATGCCGAATGGTTTTGACATTTTCAGTGGTCGAGCTCGTTGAAGGTCTTCCTGATACGGTCTGATCCCACAGAAAGGGCAGTACAGCAAAAGTCATTGGAAAAAGTAAATGCCGGCCAAGATAAAAAATGTACTAGAACTAGCACCACAGCCCGTCRAAAGTCCAATCCACACGGGCCTCACCCCGTGCTTGTAAAATTCCAGTACTGTCGAAATGTGTAGGGCTAAAACMTTTAAACTAAAACAGACATGTAAAAAATTAAACTAGAAAGCTTTACATCAACCATTACACTTTTTTTTTTACCGTTAGGGATTTCTGAATGTATCCTTAATACATTGATTAGCAAACCTTGATAAATCACACTCTATGAACATGCATATGCACACAAAACTGGCTAATAAACACCAAAAGAAATTAACAATWTTATTTGATTCTGAAAATGTATAAAACATGATGGTTATCATCACTTTAGATATGGTCTAGAACTTAAGAGTTCAGGGCTAATCCAGAGCCCTCTACTAAAGGCATGCATCATGGTAGGTGAGAGTGTAAATGAGACTACTATTCTCATGTGTGTACTGTGTGTGTGTGCAGAGCTCAGACTGCAGGAGCAAGAATATCTCTGGCCCATAATTAATTCAGCATCTTCCCGCCTGATCAGATTGAAGACATTAAATAGGCTCTGCATACGTGCATGAATTATCCTGATGTGAGAGCTACTGTACAAGAACAGGAACCGTCTACAGCCAGGGAAACACTTCAGTAAAACTAGGAAATAAAGTTTTTGTCAGCAGCGATACAGATCAGTCTTCTGAAAAAAAAAAAGGCTGTGGATTACACACAAGTCCATTTTGGGCCTACGCCTTCAATCGATGCTGCTAAGAAAACATTTTATCAATATATGCAGATCAAGGCCATCTGGAAGCTGTGCTGTGATCAAGCGTTCGTTATACACAGATCTGAAATTTAATTAAAATTCTGAGGAAAAGTAAATACAAAAGCCATTTCATTTTCACTGGCAGACTCGCACAGAACAGAACGAGGGATCGTATCTAAACTTATATACATAGAATACATTCATTAAAAGTTCTGGTGGAATTTATTTTCCAACATTTGGGGTTGTGTGCTAAATTATAGCAGATTTTCCTACTTCCCTAATAATTGTCAAAAAAGTGAGAAAAGCAGTAGTAAGATATGGGGAAAATAAATGAAATGAAATAAAGAGCTGATTAAAAAAAACTGTTAAAAGTTAACAGATTTCAGAGAAATCATACAATCCCCCAATGTGTGCGAGTTCATGCTCCAGGTGAAAGAAACGTCATACAAWAAATTTTTCATAACTCAAACTCCCTGTGTTACTCCTCTTCTGACCGCACCATTTCAGTTTCTATGTAAATGAGCTACTGCTAAGCCACGCCCCCTGCAGGGAACAGCAGGAGGCGAACGAAAAGCAGGGGGAAGGGACTCTTTTTATAGATCACGTAACAGTAGGGGGGGGGGACTTGTTCTGGTGTTTTGCCCTGACCACAACAAAAATAAAAATAAAAAGGTCAAAAAAAAATTTTTTTTTTTGAAAAAAAAACAAACAAAAAAACAGGAAACATGAATCATAGGAATGTAAATGCCTACAAATGACTAAAATGGAAGTAATTATGCTCAATCTTGGAATTTGTGTGTATTTGGTCATATCATTTAATATCAAGTTTCTGATAAATTTCAGGGTTTACACAGGTCTGAAATGATGAATGATCAAYAAATTGATGAACAAACTTGAAAGCTGAAATAAGGAGCTTATATTCATACAAACTGCACATACATCAGCATGCAACATGGCTGAGAGAATTTTAAACTTCACCAGGATCACTGTGTAAGCATCAGCGTATCACCATACTGTATAATCAACAGCAGGATTACATTTGGCACTTATTTGCCTTCACTAGTGTTTTAAGAAATAAAATATTATAATATATTTTTTTGGGGACCTAAACATCCTTCCTATGCTGTAACACCAGAAGTGTGCGGACATGCACGGTCATCATCAAGATCACAACACTCTAATGYAAGTTAAATCCAAAGGCTTCCTTAACTTTGAATCATCGGCAGCATCAGCATCTCACTTTTTCCTGATAATGCCGGAAATACCGGCTCTTGAGAATCCCAGAAAAGTGTAAGCATCAATTTTCCAGCTGATGTTTGACTTTTTCTTGGTCTTGGATGTTTCTGTTCCAAACGCTGCTGTTTACTCTCAGGCTCATAGTGATGAATCCATGTCTTGTCTTATCCACCAATAATGATTCTCTTTTTACCAAACTTTCACCTTCTTTAGAGTATCGGTTTAAATTGTTTTTGCAGACATCCACATGATTCTGTTTATGCTCCCCCATGAGTTGTTTTGACACCAGGTACACCCTCAGACCACGAAAAAACTAATCTTTCGTGTCAAATCACAAGTGGGGCGTCCATTTTTGCTTGCAACGCAGTTACAAATAAACTGATGCAACATGAACATGCGCGCACACCAGCACAGCAGTGACTGAGGAGACAGTAGCCTTGAACGGAAACAAGAACTAGAGACGTTTTTTAATTCAGTATTCTAATTTTTCTTTGGACTTGTGTAGTGTTAAATGATTTTTTTTTAATGATGAACAATGAGATGCTGTATTCTGAGATGATGCAAAAATATTTACGTGTATAAATATCTAATTATTTATTTGGAACCAGCTGTCCTTGGGTGGTTTTTTTCATGCACAATTTTATAAAAAAAAAAAGAAGAAGAAGTAATTAGAAGTACATTTTTAACTGTTGATGGACATCAGGGTCAGCCAGCGATTTTATTTTTGGCAATATTAAATA
>QMIH01001939.1:42445-61287 GCA_003987875.1 Clarias batrachus
AATTTATTATAATAATTATAATAATTTAAATTATTTATCATACCTTCTCAGATTTCTTAATTATATTTGTGCACTGCTGTTTTTTCCCCAATAAATATTAAATAAATAAACACCACCACACAATTTAAATAGAAGATCGGTATCGGCTGATTCTGACTTCTGTAATCTGGGATTGGTGATCGACCCCATAAACCCTGATCAGACCACCCCTAATGCAAACACCTCAATCGATTGACCTTATCTGACCCAATTTGAATGAATTCTCAATAAGAATGAAAGAGGTGGTGTAAACCTGCTGTGTTAACACTTGATCTGATTGTTGTGCATTCGTTCTGCATGTTTGCCCCATCAGATGACGTGATTAGTTTCAAGGAGGGAAATCTGGCTCCATTTATGAGAAACTCATGAGAACAACTGCTAGGTTGTTTTGCTGAGGAATGAGCATGATTGGTTCTTCAATTCATATGTAATGCATCTAACCAAATTATAGATGGGAATCCTAAACTAGCCTTAAAGCTGGACAAAAAAAGCCCCCTCTTTTTCTGTTATACCGTGGAACCTTGGATTGCTAGCATATTTTGTTCCGAAAACGTGCTTATATATTAAAACATATAAGAAATAATGGAAACTCAGATGATCCCCCGGCCCAAAAATATTGATAGAAAAAATAATGCAAAATATAAAGTAAAAATAAAGTCAAAACTAATTAAACCTGTATATTACCTTTAAAACCACCACACAGCTCGTATTTCATGACTCGTTTACTGAGTTAAAATGTATTTCAAATTTTAGCCTGTCTGGCAAAAAACTTGCAGACCAAGGTTTTACTGAATTTCCTGCAGATTAAATGCTTCACATTTGTGCATGTCAAAAGTTATATTCGCATGCAAACACATATCTAATCAAATCAGCGTCCAACACTTGCGTTGGAATCTCAAATCAGAATGATTACATTTAGATTGAATAAATATTGTCCATGCAAACATTTATAACAAACATTCAAGTCAGCAAATCATTTGTATGCAAAATGAAAATTCTGAGATTCTTCAAAAACTACCTTGAATTAMCTGTATCTACAATATATGCATGTACACCTCTCATCAGGCGATCATCTACAGTAAAGTCATAAATCACAAGAGCATAATAGTGCTAGGTGGTAGAAATAATGCACTGGCTCAGGGCAACACTTAGGACGGCTTTTCAGTCAGGCCCGCTAATCAATCATGAAAAGCTATTAGTGCATTTTGAAAAGAAAGGGAAAAAACGGCATGTAGACTCAGAAGGCTAACATCATGAACGCAGCATGGCTTTTCTCACGTTGTTTCTCACTCTGACTTCACACATCTTGTGAAAGAGTGTGTTTTCAGGCACCAGACAGATTGATTTGCGGAGAAAAAAAGATTTGCTGATCAGCGAATACCAAATAAATAGTGCACTAATAAACTGGAGGAGAGTTAAACGAAAGACAAATAAGATATCAGTGCATGTCCATTTCCTTTCAACATTTTATGGAATTATCATTAAAAAAAAATCCTCATTCTGTGCATTTTATCTGTTTATATTAAAACGCTATAGAAACATATAAAGAGTGAAGTCAAAACCCTTATTTTTCTTGGCATACAACCAATTCTTTATTAAACAATTCTCATACATTAATCAAGCAAATTAATCATCGGTGTAATCATTAATCGATTCACACGCTAAGAATTGAACCTACTAAAAATGTACACTCATGGCCAAAAGTTTTGAGAATGACATAAATATTGGAAATTGGAAAAGTTGCTGCTTAAGTTTTTATAATAGCAGTTTGCATAAACTCCATGAAGAGTGATCAGATGAATTGCATAGTCCTTCTTTGCCATGAAAATTTACTTAATCCCGAAAAAAAACTTTCCACTGCATTTCATTGCTGTCATTAAAGGACCTGCTGAGATCATTTCAGTCTTGTTAACTCAGATGAGAATGTTGACGAGCGTGACAAGACTAATTTGATGGTGTCATTTCTAAAATCGTACAGAAAATGCTGCCACTACTGCTGCTGGTGCAGTTGGATTTCCAAAGGGCCTATATCATCTCTCTATGTCATCTCTATTGTCAACACCAAGTTAAACTTTAGACATGCTCTAATCAGGGAAACCCCTGACTCCCGATTCCCAATTAGAGAGATCAGATACTGACCATTTTAAGTGGAGATCATTATGTCAGGCTTAGAATGGCAGACTTGACTGGTGATGCTTGAAATCATTGTTCTTTCATTGTTAACCATGGTGCAAAGAAACACGTGCAGCCATCAAAATGGCTTCACAGGATATTGTGGCTACTAAGATTGCACCTAAATCAACAATTTATAGGATCATCAAGAACTTCATGGAAAGAGGTTCAATTCTTGTTAAGAAGGCTTCAGGGCGTCCAAGAAAGTCCAGCAAGCGCCAGGATCGTCTCCTAAAGAGGATTCAGCTGCGGGATCGGAGTGCCACCACGCACACTGCACGCACAGTGAGGCGAAGACTTTTGGAAGATGGCCTGGTGTCAAGAAGGGCAGCAAAGAAGCCACTTCTCTCAAAAAAGCATCAGGGGCAGTTGTATAATTAGGATTAAAGGTATAGCAAATGAATAAAGAACTTCTTCCAACAATCCAACAACAGTTTGGTGAAGAGCAATGCATTTTCCAGCACGATGGAGGACTGATAAGGCAAAAGTGGCTCGGGGRTCAAAACGTTGAAATGTTGGGTTCATGGCCTGGAAATTCCCCAGGTCTTCCTCAAGAGGCGGGTGAACAAACATCAGTCAGGAAGTTGATTGAGAGCAGCCCAGTCGAATTGCCGAGGTCCCGAAAAAGAAGGGCCAACACTGTCGATAAAAGCCTTTGAAACGTATGAAGTGCTTGTAATTATATTTCTGTACATCACAGAAACAACTGAAACTGTAAAAATTTTTTTTAAAGCATTTTAGCAGCAAACTTTGTGTCATTCTCAAAACTTTTGGCCACTGTATTACCTGATAAATAGTTTTTAGTCGTGTCCTTAAAAACCCTGCTATAATCTAACATTATCTTAGCAAGCTTATCTTAAACTCACCAGGCTCCTTACATGCTTGCTAATAACTTATTTGAAAAGTCAGAGCTTTGTGCTTCCTTTTATGAACCGCGGAGTGACTCGTCTGCTTAAAATCTCCCGATCTCTCGACCCTTGAACTGTTTTCACAGAAAGCTCCATCACAATCGCGGTTGTTTTACAGCACTTTCAGTTCACTGAACTGACGCATGTTTGTGAGCACTTCATGASTATTTCACATGCATGGTCAATGTATGAGGGGAGGTGTGTGAATAGCCCAGTGTGAGAGAGAGATGGGGGCTGAGTGAATCCTGAATTCTCTGTGCACAATTAAATAAGATTTTTAATGAACATTTAAATTAAATATAAAATAGGGAATTTAGTAAACAGTCACAAATACAGCAGCACAAAATTGAACTGTTTTTGTTAATTATTACAGATTAATTGATTATATCTGTTCAGTTATAAATTAAGAAAACTGAGGGCCTCCGAGTAGCGCAGTGGTAAAGCACGCGCCCTGTCATCCGGAGATCGCAAATTCGATTCCCGGGTGATGCTGGCCAGATGTCTAGAGAGAGATGATTGGCCGAGCTCTCTCAAACGGAAGGGATGAGAGGTACTTAGTCTCTGGGAGCCCACATTAATCACGGCACTACAGCCAGTCAGCAGTGTCAGGAGCTCACGCAAGCGAGTTACTCTGCCCCCAAAGGCACCCTCGAAAAAATGCGGTCGGCTAGTGTTACGTGGTTCGGAGGAAACACGTGATAGTCTACGGCCCTCCGGAGCCCCCTAGTGACGGGGAGGAATTGGACGTGACTAAATTAAGGAGAAAATCGGGGAAAAGTCCAAAAAACAACAACAAAAAAAAACCTGAGTAGCTGTATCCTAATTAAATACTGCCTGACTGCGAACATCAAAGAAAAGACACGTGAAAAAAACAGACTGAATCAATCCTACACATTCAATTTCTATCTAAATATCGCACAGCCCTTCAGCAAAARAGTGTCTCTGTTCTTTTGTCCACAGAGTAGATGAATTAGTGCAGCAAAAGAAAAAAAAAATTGTCTTGAAAAAAGAATGTTAATTCTTTCTGAACAAGCGGAGAAAAGGAATGGGACACAAACTAGTGAACTACGAAAAACGCACACATTCAGCAGAAATACTATGAGCACATGAACTAGCTGACTTGGCACTTACTTAATGGCTGTTGTGATTAATATTAAAATGAAAAGTCACTTGTCAGGTGCAGGAGATCCTGAAGAAACCGGAAAAAAAAAAATTGCCCCCTTCATCTGTTCTGTAATTTCCTCTCTGATCTAACTGTGAATATACCATGAACCCAAAATGCCAGGGTGCTAGAAGTTGAAGTGAAGGTACATTATATTATAGATTTAAAAATTTTGGCTCCCTACCTTTTCTCCAAAGTACTCCACACACTTGACACAGACAGCAGTGAAGAGACAGATTACAAAATTAACACAGCTGTTCGTCGAAACGGACATGTAAACACATACATGCGCACACATACAGTATGCATACAGCATTGGTGCCGTTACAAGTAAAAATGTCTGTGAAGCTGCCTTTTTATGGCAAGGGGAGAAAAAAAAACTACGCGCTCAAAAAGCCGCCAGCAGTGCACAGAGAAATAAACGGAACGAAAAGCTTCCGTCATTCATACTGTATCTCTAGTCTAGACAGCTGATAGAAATAAAAATCAAATGCACCCTTAACGCTACTCAGTGAAATTGCCAAATGCACAATGAATAAATATATCTAGGCCATACACATTCAAACTGTACCAAGACTATWGTCCATGTACCTGGTAATCGAGTCCCACAGGCCGCCTTTGCTGTCTGTAGATTCACTCAGAAGATCTTCATTGATTTTGTCTGGCTTTTTCTGAACCTACATGCCAGAAACAGAAAATCCGAGGTAAGCTCTTGCTTTCACGGGTGCTTTAAAGTGAACATGAAAACATAAATGTCTGTGTACAAGTCCTTGATTGTTAACATGGAGGAAAAACAGCATCAATACATGTCAATAATCGAAAGAAAATCAGTCTCATGCATGACCACTTGGCCAAGGCCACTCACTCTGACTTTGATGATCTTGCTGTGAAAGCTGTTGAGCATCACTATTACGTCTCCAGCATCTGCAGGGGAGTCTGTTCCATCGTGCCTAAAAACAACCTCAAAGTAATCAAAAAAGAAATGCTCGCACAACAAAACAACTACATACAGTGAACTAATGTACCTAATGACTATTAGACAAAAAAAAAAAAGATCCTACTCATCGTCTACACTGCTTTATTCAGGGTCATGGAGGGCCTGGAGTCTATCTCTTATGGCACGAAGTCGGGTACACCGTGGACCGGGGTGACAATCCATCGTACGGGTAATTCGGGGATGCCAATTAGACTAATCTGAATGTTTTTGGTCTGTGGGAGGAAACTGGAGAACCTGGAGTAAACCACGGGGAGAACATCAGGGGAATCGGACCTGGCCGGGAATCGAACTCGGACCCTGGCGGTGCAAGGCGACAGTGACGAATAAAAGCTTCGTTTAGCACTTAGCAATCAACTGCCCTTTAAACCACATGTATAAAAAAACGTCCACACGATGCAGCGTTTCAGTCAGCTTTCAACTTTTTTTCCCCCCACTAATACCAGGGTCATGATTTAAACTCTGTCTGTCCTAATCGCATTGGTATGCAGGACAGCACCGAACCATCACTCATGTTGTTCTCGTCTGTCACGGACAGGAGGGAGAGACTGAATGCACTGCAGGTTCTCTCTCCATACGTACAAAACTGTTAACCTGAAGARTAATGCTGCTGCCAGAGTATAGCTTTGTCTACATAAATGATGGACAAATCTTTAGATTTGATGCGATCTGCGTGCGGTTTTAGCCCAGCTTCCGAGGGATCACGGATTCAAATGGAAGAAGAAAAGAAATCTAAGCCAGGCACTGCAGTTTATTCTAAATCGCAATTTCTTACGAAATTGGAGCCATCTAGAAATTACCGTTCATTGCTAGCATTAAGGCAGTGCAAATTCACTTTCTGACCGAGTGGAATTCCACACACACTATCCTCCAGTATCCATGTGCATCCATCACATTTACAGCCATAGAGGGCCGTTATATAATTCATTAGTGGGACTGAACTTCTATTTGGATCCAAAACTCACCTCGCTTAGAGGGAGAAAATTATTACATGGCAATCACAATAAGCTTTAACAGCTATTACCAGGTTAGTGGTTTTCTGGAAGATTAAGCTTGATGCTCACGATGAGCTGCTTTCGTCTAAAGCCTTACTCACGCTTGTATCTGATAAATATCTTCGGAACGTCCCTTACGTATCCTCAGGATCCAGGCTCCCGGGTTAGCCTTCAGCTGGAAGTATCCCTGCAACACACACCGAAACAAACATTGTGAGGACACATCCTGCACATGCAAAGCAAATGCAAAATGATTTAGATTTTTAGTTTTATGCTTCACGATGCCTTAAACACAGTAGAAAAAAAATGTTCTCTAAACGGCAACAAAAGAAACCCTAAGGATTTCCCCACCCCACRTTTTCTTGTGTAGAAACAGAAATAGTCTTTTATTTGCATTACAGGTAAAATCTCAAGGAGCTGTGTTGATATTAAACACTTTGAAGGCAAACTCTTTTGCACGACTCTTTCAGCCTTTCCCAGAATCTTTGTACTGGGAAAAAAATTTTGAATAACAAAGTTTTGCTGGTGGACTGTTAATTAAATCTCATTAAAAAAAAAAAAAAAACGTATTAATGTGTGGACTTGGTTTTACCAGGTTGGCCATGACGATGGTATCATGCACGAGCGGTTCCTGCTTCATGCCGAGCGTAAACTGCAGTCCCCGTGGAGGCTGACCTGTGGACAGGTCGAAACAGTGGCCCTCCAGCAGTAGATACTCCAGTTCATACTCTGCATTTACCACACCACTGACCTGAAGACACACAACACAATCTGACACGTTATAATTGAACATTACGGACTAAAGAAGTTCACTGCAGATCGGTTTTGTCGAAATCGGATTAACCAAAAAGCATGCACCAAAACAATGTACAGTACCTCTTGTAGGTGAATGTTGTCCAAGTCGTATGCGCTCTGGACTGCTTCCACCATCCAGCTCTCTGGTGTGATCATGTTCATGGTCAGCAGCGAGGATTCTGAGATGTCAGTGAAACGAGCCATTGGGCCAGGTGACAGTGAGTCATTGCCAAAGAAAGTCAGATCGGCTTCCATGACAAAACGATAGAAACTGCCAGAAACACAAACAAAAGAATATATTATATTCAGAGGTACAGATATGCGCATCATATACTGTAGACTCCTAGAACAACTCTTTCAAAATTTGGGCCCTGGAATATGGCCGTACCACCAGGGAAGGGAGAGAAAAATCCATAGATGTGATAATCTGGTCATTCATGGTGGATAACTGACTTCATTTTATTGCCACATAACGTTGCTTAGTCTAGACTTGACCACCTGAAGCACAACACTGCCTCTAGTGGTCACTATGAATAATGACCACTTCACATCACTTCATGTGTTCTGAGCCATAACTCTAGTATACAGTAGGATCAATCTGGACTTATCAGATCACACAAATTTTTTTCTAATGCTTTCAATGTTTTTTGCTCCCTAACAAAAACAGCTGTTTAATCCTACTACTTTCACTATTAAACACAGCTCAGATTTCTACTGTTGTTTATTTATGGTGCAACTTCACAAAGTGTTTAAGTGATCTCTACATCATGATTTTTTTTTCTTTTTCTGAACACATTTCATCCATGAAAATTGGTTTGGCACAAAGTTTTGAATAACGTATTGGGCAGTTCTTAACCCGATTCCAGTCGTTTCAAAATCTCCCTAGTTGTTTTCTTTTTGATTAAGGCCACATTGCTAAAACTGTGCCATTTTGCCAGGCAGTCTATTTCAACACGTATACAGATTAGAAGTCCACCTATTGCTATGCAGAATTAGTCAAATCCTCCCACTCATTCCATCAGTCAGAAGCTCTCAACCCTGGTCCTTCAATTCAGAAAAGGTTGTTAATTACTGTCAGTGACTAGTTAAATGCTGGGAGTTGAGAAATGTGCAGAACAGGCAGGATGAGGGGTTAAGAACCACTAGCGTAGAGGAACTCGTGCTGGCGTGCTGCTACATTTAGTTGCTGTACACAGTATTAAATGCTGTGATAAAATTGCAGCGTGTTTTGGTAAAAGATCAACTTGATTGCACTGTCCTCGACGACAATAACATCTTATGACCTTTGACAATTCCAATCCAAGATTCAAGGAACTATATTAATCCCAGAGGGAAATTGCTTTGTCAGTTGCAGTTGATTTAATATAGTGGGAAGAAAGGAAAAAAATAGATTAAACAAGGAAAAAATAAAATTCAAGAAAAAAAAAGTAAGAAGTAAGAATAGAATTAAATATAGCACACAAAGTTACATATTGCACTGACTCACCCAGAGTAAACACATCCTAGGATTGGTCAGAAAATTCAAAACTAGTCATTCTTTTTGAACGAATCTTTAACGTGACTCAGAAGAACGAGCAGTCTCGGAGAGTGATTCGTTCATGTTCTACTGGGCGCGCATGCGCAAAGCATCGCTATATACAGGAAACATAAATGAACGGTTCTCAACGAATCTTCTAGTCCGAGTCGTTCGTTCTTTTGTCACGTGACTCCGATAGACGCTATGAAGTGCAGTAGATTCAAAAGAACCAACGACTCTGACCAGAAGATATAAGAGGTGCTTATTCTGTTTAGGGCTGGAACAATTCCTCGAGTAAATCGATTACAAAAAATGATCGAGGCGTAATCTTCTGCCTCGAAGCTCTGTTGAATTCATTTTAAAAGCTTGCGTGTTGTATTTGCGCAATTATTTGTTGACAGCACACTTTTGACACAGAGCGCTTCCGGGTGCAAGCTCGATTACATTTTTGGTAGAATACTCTAATATTCGATAGCTACAGCCCTAATTCTAATAATAAATCTAATAATAATGTGTCCTTCGCTGCATTGTAATATTTTCATTACTGGAACTATAACAAAAATGTTGTGTATGTAGACGTGTTGGGGCAGTGGCGGCTGGTGCAAAAAATTTTTGGGGGGCGCAAACAAAATAAAAATTTAACTTTTAATGCTCGCCTGTAAATAGCCATTTATTAGGTGATTAAGCATCATTACTACTAGCATAAAATAAAGGCATGACTCACATGACTCACGTCAGCAGCTCCGCTTGCCATAAGAAGTCGAAAATAAGAAGTCGAAATCACATGAGCCCAAATATTTAAAAACAATATTGATTCGCTAAGAACAAAAGTGGGAGGGGTTCAGGCTGCGCCCGAAGGATGATTTGACAAAATCCAATCAGAGTTCAGTCTGCTTTTCAAAAACATACCTGTCTACATACTGTAGACACTCGTTTGTCCGCGTACACGAACACAAGTTCACAAAAAGTTTAGATACAATTTTTTTTAAAATTGCAAATAAATAATATTAAGAAATACAGCGGAATCTTGTGACTTTATTTCATTATTAAAATAAATAATTATTATGTTAAATAATTACATGTTAAAGGAGCATTCTTCTCTGCCTTGCTTCATGGGGGGGGGGCGCCGTGTTGGGGGTATGTTTATTGAATGTAACATTTTATTTTATTTCTGTTCAAAAGAATGACTCAAAAAAAAGATTAGTTCATTTTGATGAACGAGATTCAAAGAACCGAGTCACTAAAATGATCCAAACTTCCCATCACTACTGAAAACTAGTTAATCTCTCAGGCTTTCTATAATGAAATGACGAASATAACATAGAATGATTAAAATAAAATATATTGCGCAGTCCTAGTAAGTAGGCAGAATAAATTTCTTCCTCAGAGTATGTACTGTATGTGCATATATTAAAACTGGGCCTTCATTATGATGACAGAAATGCCATTAGTATAAAAAATTCATTTTCAGTGCTGTGAGTCACACTGTAATTACCAGATTAGGTTTTAACATCGACAGAGCTAACAGAAAGCTCAGTATTTATAAAATGTAATAAAAAGAAAGGTAATATGTAAAATACTCTGCCATGCATATGTCATTAAATTGTGTGTGTGTAGGTTGTGACACACAAATGTTAATTTGGTACCGCCCTCTCTCTCTCACCTCTTTAGCGGCATCTCTGAATGCTTGGCTTTGCAGTTCATGAACAACTGAACCCTGGTATTTAGCACCTGCCCAAGCACCTGCAGGAGACAGACAGAGGATTCAGCGAGAAGACATCAACCTAAGCCTAAGTTCATGGGACTTTACTTTACAAATTGGAGAACTTCACAAAAGCTGCTACTCAATCAGCAGTGAGTGCAAAGTCAGTAAACTGGAACAGCACTCACAGTGCCCAGAAGGATCACTCACAGTGCCCAACACACAATCAATTAATAGCGGGTCTTACGATCAGTAAAGGGGCCAACTTCTGAGCATCCCTCGTGAGCGGATCCACCGTCGCAACCACATCAAAAAACACCTCGTCTTCCCGTGGGGCAAGGCGCAAAACGCTGCGAGCACAAGCGAAACCAGGCACGTTACTTATCTTTGCAAAATAACTGAAATTTGAGAAATAATTCTCCAAAGCGGTTTGCACTTAACAGATCTAAAATCAATAYAAGATAGCAGGGATGATTAAAAGAGATATTAGTTACCTGTGTTTGTCTTTTGCAAATTTGATATCCTTCCTGGCCTCTGTTTTAGGAGCAGCTGAGAGGAGGGCATCCACTTTCATAATAAGATCAGATGCACTGGGGAGSAAGAAAAATACATCACGAAGATCTCAAAGCCGCTATTTATATTTGTGGCAATCGATAAATGTGTTAAAGCAATGGTGTCAACATTACAACCTGTTCTTATCCGGGCTAAAGGTTTTCATACRACCCACAAAATAAATTTAGAAACAAAATACAAGAAATACGATCGTCCTCTGGACCATACACTGCCTGGACAAAAAAAGTTGTCACGGTGTTCTATAAATTGGGTTACGAATTGTCCAAAAGATTTTTTAAATCTGGTTTTTAAAGTTAATAATATTATTTATTGTAATAGATGCCGGAAATTACAGTGATGTCTAAAAGTGAAAGTAAGAGCCCTGGAGTGACACCCTGAATATGATGAGAACTCACAGGATTGGGCCTAATCATAGTTTTCAATTCAATTCAGTTTTATTTGTATAACGCTTTTAACAATTGACATTGTCGCAAAGCAGCTTTACACAATCAAAAGAATTATTTATGTTTGAATGAGATGTGAACGTGTATGAATCAAAATGATAAGACTGTCCCTGATGAGCAAGCAGAGGACAATGGAAGGACAGTGGCAAGGAAAAACTTCGCTGAGATGGTGATGGGAAGGAGGAACCAGACTCAACAGGGAACCCGTCCWCATTTGGGTAAAACMGATAGCAGGGATTGATCTGCATCATACTGTGTGAGATTGAAAGTTCAGTACAACAGGAGATGTGTTTAAGATAAAATTGAGTCCAGTTCGTTATTGGAGGCTCAGGTAGACTGTAGGAAACTCCAGTCCTGAACTGCATCAGCCGAGGACAGGACCGTCTTTGTGGAAAAGTGGAACCGTCCCCAGTCACTACACATATCCCAGGCAGACCACACGGGGCATCCATGCGATGACATCTCCAACTAGAAGCAGGACACCAAGACGAGTCAGACAGATCCAGAGGCCAGAGGGGGTCTGGATCACTGGCAGCACAGGAGTGACATGTAGAGCTCGACAGAGAGACAGGAAGTCTCTCTGTCAAGACATTAATTGGAAGACTATTCCATAACTTTGGGGCTTTGTAAAAAAAAAAAAAAAAAGCTCTGTCCCCTGCTGTAGTTTTCATAATATGCAGTACTGACAAGCAGACGTGTCGGATCGTAAGACACTAGCAGTTCACTCAGATACTGCGGCGCGAGACCATTTAATGCTTTAGATTTGCAAAATTTTTGGATAACTTACTGTAGATAACTTCCAGGCCTGTGATCGATAAGTTAACATGATGAACGCAGGTTTCTACTGTACATAATGTACATCTTGTATGGTGGGCTCTTCACATAATTATTAATCCAAGATTTAAAAAAAATGTATAATCGGTGATATAGGTGACCTTTTTATGGAGATATTTATTTAATCCTTATTTTTTAAAGGAGACTTGTTTGTAAAAGGTAAAGGGGATGTCTTCACAGCTCAGTTCATGCTTCCTGGGTTCTCGGTAAAATGACAAAGTGGATTTATTTTTTGAGAGAGAAAGAAAAGAGAGAGAAAGAAGAGAGAGAGAGAGAGAGAGACAACAAGCTGGAGCTAACTCATCTCTGACGTTCCACACCTTTAAATTAACTATTATCATGTTTAACATCATTAAAACACACTCCAGAGCTGTTATACACTTCCGGCGGAATTGCATCATATGGTCTGTCAGGTTAACACTAAATTTGTGCAATCAGAATGTACCTGTATGATAAGTGCAGATTGGACTTGTACTTTTAAATTATGACTTATAACTTATAACAATAACAATTAATAACAATATTATAACAATATTAATTACTATCCATATTCCAATGTATAGTACATTTATTCCGATTACAATTTTTAGATCTTTTAAAGTAAGTCATCATTTAAAAGTTTTACACCTTGGCTAAAGATTCAACAGAAGTGAACATGAGAAATTAAAGGTAGACAATTCCTCATAACATTTTCTCATGATCATGATAACAAACAAACAAAAAAGCAAGATAAATCAAAGCGACACCTACATTAGGTATCCAGTATCCAGGTATACAGTAAGTATCCTTATAATATCATACCAAKTGACTCTCATTCCTACTTTGAACTTTAATGGAACTTTAAAGCAAAGTTTGACTTTAACGGATGTTTGCTGTATGTTGGTACATACCCTTGGGGTGTCAAGCTCATTTGCTTTACTTTAGCCTTGACCTTCTCTGCCGAGGTGCTGAGCGTGAGTTTCTCCAGCAAGTGAAAGTCATCTGTGCTGAACTCCTCTTCTTCTGTAAATGGGCCCAGGACCTAATAGGGACAGGAAACATCAGTCTAGAAACATATCAGATATATACACATGCATCAGTGTTACAGGAATTTTTGTCTTAGAGTGAAAGACTGAGAGTAAAAATAATTCAAATAATTAACAATAATATATTCTGTTCCTGTTTGAGTTGAAGATGGCTTATTTCCAGCAACATTAAAAAGCAATGGCTTTAATGCTAATAAGATATGCTAGTTTCTTTTAATCACTCTGCAAGACGGTCATTTATAAATTGCTTCAGTCAGGTGAAAACGTAAAACAGTGACTCTGTTACGCTGCTTTGAATCCATTTGTCCCCTTAAATGGAAGCATCACTGCAAATCAATACAAGGTGATTCTAACTGATCTCTCTTATCTAACAATGGACATTTCTATCCTGATGGGACGAGACACACTTAAAATAGACAATAAGGTTCTATGCACAGGGACCCCTGACCAGATAGATTGATTAGTAGGAAAACGATGTAATGCATACTGTATGCTATGGCCTTCACACTCATCAGATCTCAACAGCACCAACTGAATGGTATTTTCCCCTCCATGATAGCTCCCGGGATGTATGGCATTGATTGCAAAGCACACTGAATGTGTCCTATCAGCTGGTGTTGGCCCCGAACCTTTATTTGTGGTGACAGAATACAGTATCTGTCGGTATCCATTGTGGCACGTCTTGTATACTGTACGTTGCCTGTTCTTGATTATGAAAGCATACCTGATCATGGGCTTGAGTGGCATAATTCAGGGACCGTTTCGCACCGTTTTTTCCTTGACATTCTCTAAAAGCTGTCAGTTTAGCATAATTGCTGTTGATGAGTCGCACACTTAACTTAAAACTGCTCAAGTGCAGATAATTAGCAATTAAAAACCTTTCAAACCTAGAACGCGACACTCAAACCCCTCTCCTAAGAAAGCAGCATTAGTGAACTTGGTGTGTGTGAAATTGCCTAGGCTGCCCTTTAAGGCTCCTATATACGGACAGTAATATGAGGTGTCAGGACTGTCTCTTGCTGCAGCCTGTCTGGGCTTTCACGGTGGCAAGGCTGCTGAGACAACAGTGTCTGCAACACAGTGCACGCACTCACCTGTGACCTCAAAGGAAAATGTTGCACGCTAAGTAAATGGCATGGAGGACAGGCATGCCAGGCTGTGTGGCAGAGTCGCATAAGAACTACAGATCATTATTACTTACAAATCACCACCTCGAGAATCTATAGCTGAGAAAATAAAATCAATATTTGGATACTGGCAAAGTAATATTTATTTCAGTTATATAGTTAAAAGTCAACAGTTTGGACACACATTTTAAATCCAGATTTAAAAAAAAAAAAAGTGCAATAATCTCCTTTAAACAGTTGATATTGAGATGTGTCTGCTGTGTAAAGCCTTCATAACAGCTCTAATCTGAGATTCTGTTTGTTGATTGCTGATTTCTGAGGCTGGTAATGAACTTCTACTCTGCAGTAGGTAAGTTTTGGTCTTGCTTTCCTGGGAAGCACTTCATGAGAGCCACTTTCATCATGGTGCTTGATGGGTTTTGCTAATGCACTTGACACCTTTGGGTTAGGGTTAGGCTTGTACAAGGCTTTTTTTATCAAGTCGAATCAGGTTTTTATTGTGATTCCTTGTAAGAACTATTCCAGAACCTTCGACCTCTGTGCCTTAAAATAATTGACTGTTGTAATTGCTTTGCTACTTAATTAATGCAAGATGTGGTATTTGATAGTTTCGAAAACATCCAGTACTGTTATACAGTGGAATGTAGAACCACTGTCAATCCAAACTTGTGTCCAAACAGTACAGTCCCAAACGTTTGCACACACCTTCTCATTCAAAGAGTTTTCTTTCTTGTGTTCTTTATTGTGTTCCAAACGCGTCTCTTCTGCTTGTTGTCTGTCCTTAGCAGTGGTTTCCTAGCAGATATTCTACATGAAGKCCTGATTCACACAGTCTCCTCTTAACAGTTGTTCTAGAGATGTGTCTGCTGCTAGAACTCTGTGTGGCATTGACCTGCTCTCTGATCTGAGCTGCTGTTAACCGCCGATTTCTGAGGCTGGTGACTCGGATGAACTTCTCCTCCGCAGCAGAGGTGACTCTCGGTCTTCCTTTCCTGGGCCGGTCCGCATGTCAGCCAGTTTCTTTGTAGCGCTTGATGGTTTTTGTGACTGCACTCGGGGACACTTTCAAAGTTTTCCCAATTTTTCGGACTGACTGACCTTCATTTCTTAAAGTAATGACGCCCGCTCGTTTTTCTTTACTTAGCTGTTTTTTTCTTGCCATAATACAAATTCAAGCTCTTTGAATGAGAAGGTGTGTCCAAACTTTTTGTCTGTACTGTGTGTCCAAATCAAGTGAGTGAAAGACGGGTGAAAAAAAAAAAATCCCCCCCCACCTCTTCTTTTAAGGCAATTGGACGACTGGCTGCTYGGCTGTGTGTTAGTGAATTGAGCAATCATCAAACCCTTCAGAGAGACACAAAACACATTAAGTGTTTTTATGTCAACTATCTGGGCTAAAAAAAAAAGAAAGAAAGAAAGAAGAAAAAAAAAGAATACACTTGTGGGCTTATGAAACAACAAAGTCCCAGGAGACCATGTAAAAACAACTGTGGCTGATGACAGAGAAAAACAGAAAGAAATCTCTAGGGGTAGGTATATCTGTGTCAAAGCCAACATTAAAGACAAGACTGTGGTACTTGGTGAGGCTCAAAAACAGGACAAACCATAAATATCTAAAAAGCCTGTGCAGTGCTGGAAGAACATTATCCAGATGAGACAGTCATCAACTTGAATTATAAGAAGAGTATAGGAAAGGAATTGACTGCTCATGGTGCAACACACACATCCATGCCTTTGTATCTACTGTGTCTATTGATAGACACTGGAACAGGTTGAATTCTGAAGTGTACAAGGCTTTTTTTTATCAAGTCGAATAAGGTTTTTATTGTGATTCCTCACTGTTGTTTTTCCAGAACCACAGATACATCCAATAAATAAAATATGGGTTGTAAACTGTTAACTGTTGGCAGGGACAGATATATACAGTATGTAGCAGCAATATGTTTAGAATTCTAGAAAATATCTGATACAGCTTGGTAAAGTGTACAGTGGCATTCAGTCAGAATGTGTTAGGATTTTGAATGGTCTAGATTATGGGGCAGCATGGTAACATTACAGATTCTAGACCCCTTACATCAATACATGGCCCCCAACCGTGACAAAGCCAACCTTTATCATTTGCAATAACATTTTCCCCGTGTCACTCAGGGACCGTTGAAATTGTCCTCATCAGGTAAGATGGCAGGAGACTGAAACAGGTGATAGAGGTTACTTGTATGTGGTTTTGAAGGTGGACAGAAAAATCCTTATTAGGGCCCAAGCACTATGACATCAGCCCTATGTTGTCATAGTGTGTGAAGGSTCCTCTGGTTATCTTTTAAMTTGTTCTTACAAGTATTTGTAGGGTCTTGCAATCTGAATCTGTGCTGTTCCCATACTACATAGTGAGAAAGCTGGTCAGGACCCTCAATAAGGCAGTGAGAATGAGAGAGAGAAGTATGATCATTTTCATCCTCCACAGCGAGTGGAGGTGGTGTTGAGAGTTTGGGAGAGGTTCTCCGTCAAGTGCACATCAAGGAACATGGAACTTTTAACGCACYTTTCCAAAATTGGTCCACGAGGTCTATTCGGGTACTCCTGCAGTCAAAAAACATCTCTTCAGTCATGTCGACGTCGAGAAACATTAAGAGACAGATTGCTGACTCGCATATCCTGTTAAAGAGGTGCACAACTGTAGTGTCATCAACAAACTTGATGATGAGATTTAAACTGAACTATGCAGTAGTTATAATTCAGCAGTGTGAACAGCAGTGGATTGAGCAGCACTGAGAAGAGCTGATGTTCAGTGTGTTGGTCGAGTTGCCAATCCATACTGGATTATCTAGGGTCTAAAGGTAAAACAGAGGGGTTTGGTCAGAACCAGCAGGCTTAGCTTATCTATTTTCACTTGTTATTGGATGATTGTTTCGAATCATCAACTGAAGTCTATGAATAGCATCCTCACAAAATGAGATCTTTTTGTCCAGGTAAAGGTAGCACATGACATCCTCTGTTGAGCAGGTTGGACAAYAAGTGAACCCGGAAAATGCTAAAGGTGTCTTCTTCAAGGATATCTGCAAGCCGATCAGCACATTTACTGAGCACCGAGACAGGTATGACAAATAAAACATTCGGTTGGCGGGAGTTGGGGTGGTCTTCCCAAGTGCCATGTTGTTCTGTGCTTTGAGCCGTGCATGAGCAGACTTCAACAGCAGTCATCCACAGTTTCTGGTTTGACATGTGGTGAWGCCCATTAAGTAACCCACACTATACAGTACGTGCACTAGCTGTTGAAGCCAGTCACTGATGCTGTGCATCCCTCCACCTCTGTGGTTTTGTGGTACTGTATGTAGCACCCTCTCCGAACAGTCGGTCCTCAAAACATTCGAYAGTGCTGTGCTTTKATGACAAAATGACTTTTCTGATGAAAACATCACCCGAGATGTCTTATTCCCAAATAAACAATTGTGACGATGTCTGCAGAAAAACTGGGGCAAGTAGTATACAGGATTCTTATAACAACCCATCACTCAGTTTCCCAATAAAACTACATGGCAGGCTCTCATGGAGAACCCATCAGTCCGTCTGAGGAAACGGAACTTGGCCTCCGCATGAAATATCAAACCATTTACAATATGCATCTTAGATCCATTTTTTAGGAGCATTTAAATTTTTTAATACGATTTAGATGCAGTGTTTTATCTTTTTAGATTTTTGAGATCTTAATACAGAAATTAATACAGGTTGATCTGCCATTACATTAAAATGACTAATTAATAACCCCCTGGGGTTTAAGGCCTTTATGAAGACCTGCAGTGGAGTTTTTCTTAAATGCGTGCAAATTTAAAATGTTTAACAATGTCATAGACATTCGTAAAAACATTTCACTTATTTACATAGAGCACAAACTGGGCTTTCTTAATGTGTCTGATATAAATTCATGAGTCATGTGCAACCTTTAAACTTGTGTCAAAATACACATACAAGAAAAAAAAATCTTGAAGTCTTGCAGAAAAACACTGAAAATGTTGTTGAACACAGAATTGAGTCCATTAAAATCTTGGATGTGTGTGTCCATAGCAAAACAATTAAATTATACCACTCAGACTTTATGAGACCTGGCGCATGTGACACAAGGTTTTCCCAGGGCTCATTTTGATGTCTAAGCTCTTCACACCTACAAATGAGATTCAGATTTGTCACACCAGAGCACCAAAGCAGGGTTTACTAAGAAGTTTTGGGTTCCCCTTGTGCCACCAGGACAGCTCTGTCCCCTTGGGGAATGTCTCCACGAGACCTCTGCGGGTGTGCTATGGTGTCTTGCACCGTTAATATTGGGATGGGGGCCTGCATGGATCAGGCTTGTTTGTCCARAGTATCCCATTGGTGCTCAATTGGACTGRGATCAGATGATGGATTGGGCCCTTTTTTATTTTTCCACTTGGGCCCGTTTATGCAAGACTGCCATGTACAGGGTGTTCTGGTGGCTTTTTACCATGGCTAGCATTTTTTTTTTWAATTTGTGCTGCAATGGCTTTTCTGCGACAGGGTGAGCTTTGATCCGACAGGCATGTGTCA
>QMIH01001939.1:80356-90741 GCA_003987875.1 Clarias batrachus
AGACCGTGGACAGAAACAAAGGCAGAGCAGGAATCTGGTGGAGGCTCATCGCTGGCAATCTATAAAAAGGTCAAATGCCCAATAGCAGAAGATGCATTTGAAAAATACAAAAACAGCTACGTAATAAAAATATTTCTTTAATCTGATCCGAATCATTCCAATGAGAGATTCCAACTGTTTACAGGCTTTGACCTGATGCGCGTTTACATGTACAAAGCTTTTAATCAGATTTTTTTTTTTTTTTTAAACACAAGTATTTTTTGATGGTCTTGTTGAGCTGTGATATACTGTATCCTAATTTCACTGAACAATGGGTTAGTTTGGAATGACATTTAAAAACTTTTAAACAATTATGTAAATTAAATTTCAATTAAAATTAAATTACATCTTAGCAAAGGAAATATTCTTAAATCTAGTTACATTTACGTATTTTTTTAAATACCACTTACAATAAACCAACTATAAGATAATGAATCTTATTTCTAGCCTTCTTTTATTAAACTTTTGAACATGAGCAACTTGTTCTATTCAAATATCATTTTGCTTCTTTCAAGAAATAAGTTATGAGCAAATTTATAGCAAACTAGCAAACTTATCAGGCAATAGAACACGAAAGTTTTGCTTAAACATTCAGTAAATGATGTTTAGAAATAAAAATTAATAATCATATAATAAGAAACTGTAGATATTGTACAGTACATTTATTTTTACTTCAGAATATAAATTTTTTCTGCAGTGTAGGCTTGTTTTTTCTATTTTTTTCCATTAAATCTGGCAACACCGGTCTAGAGAAACTGGCCAATTAAAGGAAAAGCACTCAATTTAAAATCGCCGACATGTGGCGATGTGTGGAAACAAAAACATTTTGTAAAACGCAACTTAAACCATGAAAGGTTATTACATTATTTTTTCAAAATGTAAATACTGCCCTGTATTTAAATCCAACAACAAAAAATATAAATAAATAATACCTTTCATATATTGCCTTTCATGTGCAATCCAGAGATTTGAAAGAACAACACAGCTAATAGCTGAAATGTCACCTAAGGCCTGGTAAATTATGTTGAGGGAAGAAACACAATCTCTATAATTAATTAGCTATCCGTGCAACCAAAGCACAGGAGAAGACAAACACATTTGAGCTCTCACTTGCTTAATGGTCTAGATAATGAATTCCTGAGGTTTTAGTTTTTTTTTTTTTCAATGACCTTATGTCTCTATTATTTATTATTAGCAACACGCCTCCACAGTATTTTGGGTCAAATGACATTGATTTGGTTTACATAGCCAGGCTGTGTATGTGTACTGTAGGTCTCACCTGTTGGAATGCATGTACAGCAGGGGAATACGCTCTGAGTGAGAGTGCAAACTTCAGCAGGTTGATCTGGAGATCGCTTAGAAACTGACCRGCTTTTTTAATGATCAGGTTATAATATGATCGGACAGATTCTGTGTGGGAGAAGAGACCAATTATTTTGGTGTGAAAAAAAAAATTGATGTTTTAGAAGTAAGCATTAAAGACAGAAAGCTAATAACAAACACCTCATGCAGTATTTACACTCWCAGAGCACATTATTAGTAACCCTGTACTAATACTGAGCAGGGTCTCCCTTTCTTCTCAGTTCTTTATGGCATGAATTCCAAAAATGCAGAAAGAATTCCTTTACGATTTTGGTTCATGTTGACATGATTGCATCATAATGCAATTTTTCCAGATTTTTCAGGTGCACTCCCATCCTGTGATTCACCATCATCATGGACCATTTGATTATAAGGGTGTTCTCTACTGGATCCCCGGGACTGGGAAGGCCATGGTGCACAACAACACTCTAAAATGCTTTGGCGTTCGGACTGTTGAGTTCATGGATTTATTCTGTTGGTGCCAACATCTTACCCTCCACACGCTTCTACACTATGTGTGACAGCATAAATTGTATTCATCACACCAATCTAGATTTCTAGCTATTTTTTTTGGTCAGTTTTGATGATCCTGTGTCACTGAAATCTCAGCTCTTGATTAGATCTTGATTAACAGATACTGAACTTTTCAAACCAACCCATCAGGCACCAAAAAACATGACAGGATCAAAATAACTCTGATCAAATTTGTCCCCATTCCGATGGTTGATATCTGCATAATTTGATACAAATTTGATCATGCTGCAATATGATTAACTGATTATATAAATGCATAAACCGAATGGGTGCACAAGTGTTCCTAATAAAGTGCTCAGCGAATGGATATGTTCTAGTTACCTTAACAAACATTACAGGACACAATAATGTAAAAAGCCTAGTTGTGCATGAAAAGGGATTTTGGTCCTCACCTCCATTTTTGTACACCGTCAACTCCTTCACAGTATCAACAAACTGCCAAAACTTGTCATCTCCACCTTCACCAAGAAACTCACTGAGGATTAGAGAAAATATATTAAACAAAACTAGTACAAAAAAAGTAAAACTGCAGCAAAATATCTATCATTAACATTATTATCATAAACAATTCATAGATATAGCTGGATTTCGCAACTCCTGGCAAAAATCACCACACTTAAAGAATGTCCAACCAGACTTTTTATTTTGTAGAAAAAGAAAACAAATCATAGATATGATGCAAAACAATGTTTGTTTGGATGAATGTGTGTGAGTACAATTGTGGTGATTTTTTTGGGATGTTAATCCTCAGAACAAACTGGTATGTTCAACCAGTGGGTTGTGAGCGCAGAAAAGCCACCGAACAGCTGTACTGTACCTCGTCTCCAGTAAAATCGGAGTCATGGGCCACTTTGCCTTCAGGCTGGCTGTGACACCCTTTGATGCTGCGTATGCATGCTGCAATTGCATCAGGACAAACAGCAAGCTGAGGGCCCTCATCGTCAGATGCTATGAAGACCAAAGAAAAAAAATTGTATGTATGACCATTTCAACATGAAAATATTAGAATTAGTACTCTGTATAGCATACTACATTTCTGTGGTTAAAAATATGTTTTGCCTGAAAAAAAAAAAATGTATGTAGGCCTAGCAACCCTTGTAGCTGTTGCATAAGATACCAGAATTTAAACCTTTCTCAATGTTGGAATTGTGAAAGAAACAATGTCTAAATGTGGAAATTGCATTTTGTTTTTTAAATAGAATTTTTTGTTTGTTTGTTTCAGCATGGATATCCAAAGCAGTATCCCTCACACACACACACACACACACACACACACACACACACACACACACACACACAAACTGCGGGCAATTTGGGAATGCCAATTAGCCAATCTGCAGGTCTTTGGACAGTGGGAGGAAACCGGAGTACCAGGAGAAAACCCACCAAGCACGGGGAGAACATGCAAACTCAAACTCAAACATGCACACAGAGACGGGAATCTGGCTGGGAATTGAACCCAAACCCTGGAGGTGCAAGGTGACAGGGCTAACCCCTACACCACTGTGCCGCCACACTATAGTTCTGTTTGTAAAATATACAACTTTCTTGTGAACGAAGCTGTAAAATTGACTGACATTTAGAGACAACGGTAATGAGGCTCTTAGCAGCAGTAAAACATTTGAATGGTGCCAAGAGTTGAAAATTGAAAGAACGCTGTACGTCCGTGAACAATTACCCCGGACGAGGTGCCTCGTAAGCCACTGCAGGCGTTCCTGTGAACATTCAGTGGGTGGAACGCCGGATAATTAAAAATCAACAGATAACTTGCTGCCAGTGCACAGGGGTGGCACCCCATCCAGGTTGTATCCCGCCTTGTATAACCTGAACTAAGTCTCCTGGGATGGGCTTCAGGCTCCCCTATATTGACCCTGCATCAAGTGAGAACTTGTCTCACCAACTTGCAGAAGAGACATACACACACTCATTCACCAACACCACATGAACATTACAGAAATTTATCGCCGCATCTCTGGCACAGACATGACCTCGCTCTAGGCGATTTCCATATATTCGGGCCATTAAAGGAGTTCATGTGAGGTCGGTGTTTCAAAAGTGAAGCAGGCAGTCTGATCATACTGAGAAAAAACTTTCTACCTTGATGTCAAACACTGGGTTAAGTGAATTAGTGTAGCAGGRAGAGAGAAATAACTTCAGGTAGKTTTTACTYTTGTAACKGTGTTCTTTTATTCTGTGCAATCAAAAGTCCCGGTTTGACTTGAACACATGTGTGATATGTTTGCTGCGACAGGTAGATATAAAGCATGTTAGTGGGCCTGGGATCAACACTGTGCCACGTAGCTATAAGCTCACTCACACTCTCTCTCTCTCTCTCTCTCACACACACACACACACAATTAACTGTGAGCTGCTATTGTGATGTTGCTTCAAACGTCATGCATTTCTATTCATTACACAGAAAACAAAACAAGCTGATGATGTGGGGAAATAACCAGGCTTTCCTTCTTTCATAGAAAACTAAAGAATGTGTAAGGAAAGTTGTATTTTCATTGATAAATAACGCCTGTCTAGTATATAAAGCATGTCACACTATTTTTATTGTTAATATTATACATTTATTTAAATGTGACCCGTGTTTTAAATCATGCAGTAGAAATACAATCCGGGACAGACGCACCTACAGTAACACACAGTGACTATGCAGTGAGCCGCTATCTTACCCTGCTGTGACTGGACGCCGCCATTCAGGGGTCCTGACTCTGCTGGGATTCTTTCCAACGGAACTGTTTTGAACAGAAATTTCGGCGATAAACAACAAAATCCGGGCGTTGTTAGTTTTTTTTTTTTTTTTTAGCTTATACTATTATCCCGAATGTTGTTTTCACTGCAATGTCTTTAACCTAAAGGATTTTTTTGTGTGTGTGTGATAACACGCGACGCACAGGCACCTTTAAGGCCGACTAAATTGTTAAATCCCATGCTTGAAGATGCTACAGGCTGAATCTCAAATAGCTCAACAGGGAATATGTAGTGCACTACTTAGTTTGTATAACGTCACACGTCGAACCGTATATTAGTGCAAGTGTGTAGGGGAGCTGAACCGATTTTGGATTCAGCCAAACAACCCAGGATTGTAAAACTTTCAGGGCAGTCTATGTACAGTATAATTGTAAGACGTTTTATAATCAAGCATTTTTTTTTTAAATTAAAAATTGATATAGAAACATATCATTTCAAATTTTAGTATAAACCATTTTGCCACATACTGATATTTATACAAATAATAATAATAATGACAAAATCTGGTACTTGTATATGGACTCTAATAGATTTACATCAATTGACAGTTAATACTCAAAATACAGAAGCACAATTTAACAATTGGTTAAACTATTTATTAATTATTTTTGCCTTTGAATTCTCGATTCTCACCTCAGGGTCTATATTCATGAGGTTTGCATGTTCTTCCCGTGCTTGGTGGGTTTTCCTCTGGGAACTGAGRTTCTCTCACACAGTCCAAAGACAGATTAGATGCAGATTAGGCTAATTGTCGTTCCCAAAATGGCCTGTGTAAATGACTGCGTGCGTGTCCTGCGATTGATTGGCACTCTGTCCAGGTTGTACCCCACCTTGTGCCCTAAGTCTCCTGGTAAAGGCTGCATAAACGAYGAGTGAGAGTTAATTACTGTAACCTATTAATTCAGGCAGCACACAGTGGCTAGCACGGTGGCCATGGCCCATGCCTGAGCTTGATTCCTCCCACAGTACAAAGACATGCAGATTAGCGTAATTGGCATTCCCAAGTGTGACTGAAAGTCCTACCAAGGTTCTAAAAAATGGAATAAATAAAATCGATCCATAGTTGAACTACAAAGCTTCATAGATATATTAATTCATTTGCATTATCCCAGGAGGTGGGATTGTTTTTAACACTGCGTTGTTGCACCTCCAGGATAGAAGGTTCAAATCCCGCCCTCAAGTCCGTGTCAAGGCATTTCCATGCTCCGCCCCCATGCTTTGTTTGTCTGCCTCCAGGTACTCCGGTTTCCTCCCACAGTTCAAAGCCCTGCAACTTAGGCTAACTGAAGTTCATAMATTACCTTTATTGTGTGAGTGAGTGTGTGACTGCTGGTGCCTTGCAATGGACTGGACTCCATCCTGGGTGTACCCTGAAGAGTGCCCGAGTCCCCTGGGATAGGCTCCTGACCCCTCACCACCTTAAGTGGTAATGAGTGAGTATCCCAGGGCACAATCTGGTACAGGTACACACACACACACTACCCCTCCCACTCATACACTACTCACTCATACATGTCTTTGGACTACTAGGGAAGGGAACCCACCAACCACAAGGAAAACATGCAATCACCACATATACTGTACATTTAGTAAGTCTTTATTTGTCACATACACATTGCTGCACAGTGATTTTTTTCCTTTGAATATTCCAGCTTACAAAGTTGGGGTCAGAGTGCAGGTCAGCCATATGGTGGCCTTACAGAGGGCTCAACAGTGGCAGCTTGGTAGAGCTGGGGGTGGAACCACTGACCTTCTGATGGGTAACTCATTGTCTTCGGACCACTGAACTACAGTACCACTGCCCCCTGAATATGAACAGAAATTTTGACCCYACAACCTAAGAGTTGCAAGGCAGGACCACCATTCTCCCTTTGATAGTAACTCAGTCTAATTAATTATTAACATTAAAAAGATTCTTCAAATGAAGTTATTCAAATAGATGAAATATATTTTCAACCATTTTCCCCCTGTCTTTCCCACAACATATTAAATAGAAGAAGTGTGTCTACTGATCACAAACTTGTAGATGTCTTCCAGCAAGCCAAACTCCAATATGCACATTAACCATGATTTGCAATTTCCCTTGGATCCAAGGGAATAATATTTTTCCTGTACTCTGGTCTGGGATAAACACACTTATTCACATCTAGGAGGTTCCCTACATTTTTGGGAAGGACCCAGAGAACCTAGAGGAAATCCACGCAGGCACATGCAACCTGAGCTCAGGGTCAAATACTGTTTAGGCAGCAAAGCCTACTGCACTATCTGGGAGTGTTGCTTAGCCTGTTGTATTTAGTYGTTTAATTTAAAAGACAAGTCAAGCGCAAAGACTACACKTTTCATTTATTTTGCTTATCATGTACTGTACATGGTCATGAGAGACCTGGAGCCTATCCCAGGAAGATTTAAGGCACAAGTTGGGAAACACCCTGGGCAATTTGGGGATGCCAGTTAGCATTTCTTTGGACTGTGGGAGGAAATTGAAGTACCTGGAGGAAACCCACCAAGCAAACCCACTTGCAAATTATGAGTGCAGAAATACTGAACTAAATTTTACACATTGTTGATTTCTTGTGGAAGGGAAATATTGGTCCAGTTTTTTGGTCAATTGGTACATTTGATTGGTAGGAGCTACTCATTTTAAAGAGTAGGATAATAAACCACTGCCTTTAAAAATGTCACTATGCCACCTTAAGACTACAACAGACAACAGATATCATAGATACTGTAGTGTTTTATTCTGTTACACTGCTTAGTGCCATGTGCAGCTTGAGTAATGGCTTTAATAAGGTGCAGTTTCAATGATCAGTTTAAAGTTGTGAATCATAATTGTGAAAATAATTAGTTGTACAGGCTATCAGGGGGGAATTTAAATTAACTAATGTTTCTCATTATATTTAATTTTATTTCAAAAAGCAAATGGAAACACATTAATGTTAATTTAATATCTGGTAAGATGCAATCCAAATAAGTTTATTCAGTTTCACAAGCAGAAAGGGGAGGTAACTCATACTGTACATTATGTACTGTATATACTTCATTATGTAGGTTATTTATTGTTTAAAACGAACAATAAAAATGTACAATCTCCATAAGAATCCTCACATCACTCAACGTYTTTTTAAATGAAAAAACAAAAAGTGATACTGTAAATTTTAGGCATCAGATAGTGTCAGTGATTTAGTGGTTAAATAGTAGACTTATGCCCATAAGTACCCCATGCACAGCCGGGGCACACCTAGTGCCAGTCCCAATCACCTGATTAAAACAGTAGCTTAAGGATTGAGGAAGGACTTTTGGTGTCGAAATCAAATGTTCAAATTGGTTGAATTGCTCTGACGACCCACAATGAGAGCCTTGTCTCCTAATCTGTGAGATATATCAATTGTCATTCTTTTTAAAAAAAATTTTTATTACAAGAGTTATCATYYTAGCCAGAATTTTATGCTGTACTTTTATTTAAATTAGTAATTAAATTTTTACTTGCATTAGGAATTTACTTGACAACAGGTGTAACATGCAAAGTGTATTCTTCTGTATTAATATTGTGCAAGTAATCGAGACTTGAGTTTATTATTATAATTTTCTTTTGTTTTTTTTAATTAACAGTTTTATATTGCTAATGAATAAAAAAAAGATAAAAATATCTTTCTAAAAAAAAAAAAGATAATAGAATAAAATAGCATAAAAGATCTTCCAGTTTAAACAAATTTATTTGGCTTTAATAACTGGCAATCTAAAAAAAAAAAAAATTACAGAAATTCAATAATTGAGTTGTGAGGTGTCGAAAATCTTCAGTTTAACTGATCATCCTGAGTTAGATGCTCACAGTGTCTGGCTGGAAGGAGACAAAATCACTCCTTCCTCAGTGCATTATGCAGTAGGGCGCACACAGCAGCGATCATGCATGCTCATCGAGGCCAACACCCTCAAAAGAATCAAAGAATCCCGACTTTAGGATTCCAAATGTCAACTCGATGCATGCTCAGATCCTGGTAAAATCTAATCTGGACTCCGGTCAGGGTATAGTCTAATCAAAAAGGTCATGCAGCCATAAGCCCTTTCCCCTAAAGGACTCCAACCTGTACATACAAGATGAGAAGTCTTGGAGAATGCTTGTAAGTTCAACAAATAACATTTAAATGTCTGGCACATTGTGGATTGGCTTTCAGTTTCTGTCTCAAGGACAAAAACTGGACATGGACCTGCTGTTTAAAAAAAAAAAAATCTGGCAAAGTTAAAAAAATAAAAAATAAAATAAAGGAAAGTTATTTCAGCATTATGTTTACACATTGTTAGATCATATCGTATTACAAGCTAGAACTGGATAAAAATACTGTATGTACAGTCATGGAATATTATATGGCAATATATTTCTGCACAATTCTTTAGTACCAATTACCATATTATTGTAAAGGCACTGTTTTACTATAATAAGTTTTACATGAATCACTACAGAAATCTATCAATATCATATTACTGTAAAAAATATTTACACTACATTAAAAAAAAATAAAACATAAAACTGAATATGAATTTCCCTTTTATTTAGACATCATTATAAAATGATGAAACAGCCCCTTATTCATCCATTGCTTTTTATATGGTCAATCATTCTACTCCCACTTTGACTGGTTAACAAAAGGCTTTTATATCCTTAGTGACTTTCCTAGTGTTTCACGGAGCGTGACGTAGGTAATCACAGCTGTGCTAAGATTTAGTATAAGTGCTCTCTTGCTCATGCTATATCTACTGTAAATATCTCACAGTTTGCTTGTAAAACATTTGGGGATCCCATAGCATGAGCTAGGAAGTCTAGAATCGAATTCAAGGAGGAGCTGTGTCTAGGGCTAGAGATGCTTTTTGTACAGCTCTATAAGAAAGGGATACTGAGTCAACATGTTCTTTTATTTTCACTGTTTATTTATTTATTTTTTTCAGGCTAACTGGCCTTGGGAAAATGAAATTCAAATCTAAATTGTATTTGTCACATACACAGCCATACAGAGGATGGTACGGGATACAGTGAAACGCTTATACAGTACGACTGTCTGTTATCAAAATAGAACGATTTCACTACAATGAAAATATTGCACAGTAGAATTGCACAAATTTTTTTTTTTTTAAAGGCTAGAAATTGTGTTACAAAATAAAATAGAAATTACACAAGAACAGAATGTGCAAAAAGGAAAGTGAGGTATAAAAATGAAAAATATAAAAATCAAGAAGAGTATAAATATGGTGTGTGGGTATGACGGCAGAAGTATGATTAAAACAAGGAGGATGAAATATGTGTGTCAGCAGCAGTTAAGCTTATAATAATAATAATAATAATAATAATAATATTCAATTATTTGTCACATGTACCTTTCTTATCTCAGAAAGGAAGCTAGGGTCAAAGCTCAGGGTCAGCCAGAATACAGCGCCCCTGTAGCAAATATGGGCTCAACCGTGACAACCTAGCAGTGCTGGGGCCCGACCAGTAACCCACAGCCTTAACCAATTTAGCCACCATTTGTGATATACAATGCAAAGCTCAGCAGTTTAAGGCTCCAAGTTGCTGATCAAACTGTCAGCAGTTCAAGCCCCAGCTTCCCCAAACTCCCAGGGCCCTTAGGCCCTTAACCCTGGGGTGCTGTATCATGACTGACAGTATTTCACCAGTAACGCGTGCAAAAAAAAAAAACAAA
>QMIH01001940.1:28762-39800 GCA_003987875.1 Clarias batrachus
TATATATATAAAATTTAGTGTGTGCTAAAATTCATTATACAGTTATTTCTAACCATCAGAAGTAAATAACAGTTACTTCTGACCGAGTCATCTGATGTGGAAGGCCTCACGTCCAAAGTGCTGATAACGAACAGTAACAGCACTGAGATGTTTAACTATACGCGCATCACCCAGTTAATTAGTTCCTCCAGTCGTGGAAGGACACGTGTAATCCGTTATTTTGCTGGAACAAGGACAGCAGTGATCTTCAAACTTTGGACACATGTGCGTGTGAAGCTCAGGGGCGCACAAACTTTTGGCAGTTAACGTCCTTGATCTGCACAAAACATCCGATTAAAAAAGAAAAGAAAAATCAAACCAATCATAATCCGTCAATAATGAATGGTGTTTGTGAACTGTTGCAYAAAAGCGATATCACACTTGAGGCCGTGCTGTTGTACTGAATATCAGCACGGCTGTGATGTCGTCAGTGTAACCTGCGACGGCATCTCATGTCGTATTGCTTATTCAGACGATGAGCAGATTTACACTGGTTGATTCGGTAACGGCCCTAATGAATGTCTCCGGGTTTAAACGGATGCGCAATTTCAACTTCAGGATCATCAACGATCTAATCTCAGATGATTAATGTTTATATGTAAAAAATAAATAAACATTAAAGCTGATGTGTAAGGCTTGCCTACAGCAGGGATACATCTGTTGGATATTTTAACGCTTTTAAACACTGCAGGATAAAGAACGAGGGTCAAATCAAACAATATAAAGTGAGGAAAAAAAAAAAAACATTGTATGAATTATTCATGATATTTCCAGTTCAGAAAAAAAAACAAAAAAACAATTAGAATATCCGAGCAAACATCAGCGCTACGTATTTATATCTACWGATTATAAATACCAGACGTCAACTMTGAGCAGAATGACAGAATTATACTATAATTAGAATAATTTAATATACATAATGATTCTACAATTACTTTGTGTAATGGATCATTCAGTCCTGTTTCGCAGGTTGTAGTTTGGCTACCGAAAATACACCAACAACAACAAGAGTAAACCGGATCTTCTTCAAACAAAGCGAAAGTGAAAATTTGCTGAGAGTCAGCTGACTGCCAGCCATCGCAAACAGGACGATTTAMATCAAGTGTTTCCGTCTGCTCCTATACAGACCGGGCAAAGATAATTAACTGATGTSATGAATCCAACACCCTCGAACCATCAACAATTCCCAACTTTTTTTTTTTTCAGATCCAACATTGCTAGCTGCATAAATATCGAGCTTCGCAACATTGCAAAGCTACAGTACATGTACATTTAAGATGATGGAGAAAAGTCAAAACAAGCATTTTTTTTTTTTTCAAAAAGCTGATATTCAGGGATCATCGTATACCTTTTATAATTTGAAATTCAATGTTTGTTTTTTTCCTCCACATGACATTTCACTGTCGCACTCGGTCGTATTTATGTATTTAGAAAAAAGAACGGAAAAAAAGCGATTCTTTATTTGTAGTTCCTTCTTCACGCACTATTTGCTCATATGACATCATCTGAAGGATTTCTTTTTTTGGACAAAAATAGTCAGCAATCGGCTTATAACTTCATGAACCCTATTTCACGCTATATTAAGGAAGATCAGGGTAAAAAAAAAAAGAAAATACCTTTCGCCACCTGTACACTATCACTAACCTTTATTAAAAAAAAAAAAAAAAGAGGAGGAAAGAAAAACGCGGCAGTCATCATTATGATTATCGATAAAGGTGGGTAGTTTCTCCAGACTTGAACCCACAGGGATACGGCGTCACACTTCAGATGTTGTTTTTGTGTGCGTGTGAAAAGTGTAAATTTCACCAAATACCAGACACACACACACGCAAAAATATGCTTAGCTATCCTGACTACCCGTTCTCCTTACATAATCGATGGTAACTTAATTAACAGCACCGCTAGTCCTTTAGTGAACACCGGATTGACTTGGCATGCTTTCAATCAACTTCCTATTATAATTAATCATTAATTGATTATTAATAGCTAATGTGTTCTATTATCAATTAAGAAAAGAAATGCTCGAAATTTGCCACCCTGTCTAATAACCACACGTTTCTTTATCGCAGTACAGACCTGTCAGGATATTGTGATTATGAGACATATATTATTTTAAAAGATTATTATTATAAATTGATCCAATACAGGAGATACGCTGACAGAGGAGAGAGACTTTTTACAGAAAACATGAGGTATAGGTTAAGTCTCGAATACTGTGTGCAATATTTTGTGTTACACTTAACTAGAAATGAGAAAACTTTAAAAGAGTAAAGTCTTGAAAAGGTTTAACATTTCCTATGTACTGTAGATAATAGAGATTATACAGATTACGGTGTTAAAAAAAAAAAACTATTTATTTTATGGCGAAACGATTAACTCTAACACACTTCATGCAGAAAATAAAGGATGGAGGATTAAGAATAAAACAGGACTTTCAGTGTTTGAAATTTCTTGTTGCCATGGAGACTTCACTTTGTACTACTACGGTTAACCTTCACTACAGCTATTTATATTTATACACACACAAGAAGTAAGTACACTCTGCAGGTTTATGATGAAACATATGCGGCGAAAAATGTTGCTGTTATATCGTCACCGTCATAACGACTAAACGTATCGCTCTACTCAGATTAGAACAGATGCATGACTAGATGTGGAGGGRAAAAAAAAGGAACTAACTAAATAAGTGTGATTTCCTTTGAACTAGGCGTGCGAGTCTAAGGGTGGACTGTCTCAGAGACACAGAGCTAGGAATCTTGAAATCCTGCTTTCTATTGTTAACAAGATTAGAGTTCGATTCAAAGGAAAAGGTTAAAACATGACCGGAGTCGTGACCCGGTCCTTCTGAAAGACGTCTCGGGATGGTCCGAGATCTGTCGAGGACGAAGACCCTGGTGCTCTACGCATAGGCGGGTTGTTGCTCTTCAGAAAAACAGCGACTCAAGGAAAATCGGAATTAACTCGAACCTTAACGCATTCTCGTGCTGATCAGAAAACGATGAAAGATTTTATTCACAGCCTGATCAGATTAGGGAGCTGATGTGTAGGTTTATTAAAATAAAATAAGCATCTCTACAGCATCCTTTCTAAAAATATGCCTGTAGTGTGATGTCTCTGTACATACGGTGTATATATGTACCCCCCTCCAGGCTTCCTGACGAACTTTTCAACTCTTTAAAATCTCTCATTTTCAGTCCAGTCCCTGTACCCGAGCATTTGTCGACATGTCTAAGTGACCTAAGAAGCATTCAAGCAATAAACAAACATCTAACTTGAGCATGACCCAGTGAGAAACAGGTGCAGATGATGATGGATGATCAGGCCGGTGATTGGTATACTGGTGATGCTGAATGCTGAGTGGTTGGAACAGACGAGAGGGGAAATGAGGTTGCTGCTGAAGCCGTCACATAAACAAGCAAGTTTTCACATTGTGTTTCTTTACGGAATGAGGGGAGTCACTAATCAGGTAAGGAAGCATTTCATGTTTATATGTCTGTTTGTTTTTTAGTTGGACTGGACTGGAACATCGGCTTTAAAGGACCGGGAGGTTGAGAATGTGAGAGATTTATAGGTGGCGGTGATTCAACTTTCAGAACTCCCACCAAAGGCACAGAACAGTACTAAAGGGGGGAACAGAATGTGTACAAGTGCTGGATAAAAGCAGTCGAGGAGTTCAAGACACAGAACAAGACAAGATAAAATGAGGGAAGCAAGTGTTAGACGCTGTTTAAGGGAAAGTTCGACCAGAAATTTTGCTTTAAGAGACCGTCGAAGATGAGGGAGAAGGAGATCTATGGTTGGCGACAATGTAACCTACTGGATTCCCACCATCCTCAAACAACACAGAAGTAGAAGAAACTAAATCTTTAGGCACGCTGCTGCCTGTCGGAGTAAAACATTTACTCATATTTCTTTCATTTAATCCACATCCTTTAATTGATTTTTAATTATTTAACAGGAAGAAATGACGGGGGGGGGNGGGGGGGGGGGGGGGGGGGTCGAGATTTTCGCATAGGAATGTATAGTCAACCGTCAGTACTCACACTCATTTACTGCCTATACCACTTTCTCTTGTATTCAGAGTCATGACTTAGGGTACATTGTAGATGGGCTGCCAATCCATCGCAGTTCACACGCTCATTCACACACTACAGGCAATTAGGGAACAACAATAAGCCTAATCTACATGTCTTCGGACTGTGCGATGAAACTGGAGGAACCCCACCAAGCACAAGGAGAACAGGCAAAGACCACACACTCAGCCCCCGAGTTGGACATCACACCCGCCACTCTAAAGGTGTGAGACGACAGTGCAAATCACTACGCCACCGGAACGCCTTGTCAGTTTAAAGGGTTTTATTTTGGACTTCATGTGTAAACAATTAATCATTTGCAGAAGAAAGTAAGCAAACAAACAAAATCAAATTCACCCTCAGTCAGTCAAGAGAAAATAAGGACCCCCAGAGGGTCTTGTTTCCATGGGAACCTGGTGTACTATGCTTAACCTTTACTACACCCACAGAGTCAATCAAAAAATGTATACAGACTTCAGGAAAAGAAAAACGTGTATAAATATTTTAATACTAAATTGATTGCTATATTATAATATTAATATATATAATCATATTATATCTCCATATGTATGATAATATATATTATGGCAATATGATATCATCATACTAATATTATATGTATTTAATATACATCATACTATTTCTCTGCTCCTGAAGAGTGTATACATTTTTCTTTGGCTGACTCATTATATAAGGCTTTTAGCTTTAAAATGTACATCTTTAATATTTCATTTTCATCGCTAGAGATGGGGAAACAAAATCGATTTAGTTATGTATTGTGATACTTTTGGGTGGTAAGTCATGCAGCGCCATAATGACTCCAAAATCTTTTTGATTGTATTATTTTGTATATTTGTTCGCATTTGAGGGTGAGTTAATACGACAACATGTTGCAGTTCCTCTATAATCATACAGGTGGCGCATTTTAAACTATTCCCATTGGTAGGCAGCGCAGCGTCCTGTGTGGTGAATACGAGTGAATAATTTGCTGTTAAAGTAAAAAGAYTGTCTAGAATTGTGAGAAAATCTAAATATATTGAATAAGGACATTTATAAAATCATGATACATTTAAAAAGAAATTGCAACACAAAAAATAATAATAATAAAATCGACACCAAGGTATCGTGATCGATATTGTATTGGGATGTCCCTGGTGAGTCTCATCCCTAGAACACACTGCAGCTCTTACACCACACAGGAGGCACTATTATGATTACTTATTATGATTACTTATTATGATTACTTATTATGATTATTTATTAATGATTATTTATTAATGATTACTATTATGATTATTATTAATCATTATTATTAAGCACCAATTCTTAAAGGTGATTAAATCCTCCACTTATTACGCACCACAGAATGAAATCTCGAAGATTCTTCCTGTAAAAAAATTAAAAATAAAAGTAATAAAAGAAAAAGAAAGACGAGACTTACACTTGCTGCTACAGGATGGTGTGAGTGTTAGGATTTAGCCTTAAGCTAACTGTGTAGCTTGACCAAAATTACCAAAAGGTTGCGCTACTATGTGTGTGTGTGTGTGTGTGTGCGTGAATATATACAAATTATTGTTTTAAACGCGTGTAATTATGATGATCTATCCTGTTAGCTAAGTAGCTAGCAAGAAGAGGATCAAATATCGACTAAAAAAAAAACACACACACAGCGCGAGCTCTCGCTCTCTCAGTCGCGCGCACTCTCTCCTCGCTCTCTCTCCCTCCCTTAAAGCCGCTCGCGCTACACTACTCCAACTCCATTAACACTAATAACGGCTAATAATCAGAAATAAACCTCACTCACGTCACTGTCGACCTCGATGTCATCGTTGTCGCTCATTCTTCGGTCGAGCTCGGTGTATTATTTTTTTTTTTTTTACGGTTTCGAGCGCATGAAGCGGAGACACCGACAGATCCTGCCTCAGTCACATCAACACTCAACAGCGCGAGCAGCTCCGCACGTGACTCGCCTACACGCGGACATACCCTGTCACGTGACACGTCCTAGACTTAATCTGCCCCCCCCCCCTGCGCGCTAGAGCGTCTGGAACTTGTAGTACCTTTGCTGCTCGTTCAGCCAAGCTGTAATACTCCTGAAAAACTACAACTCCCACATCGCATCGGGGTATTTTTAAACAGCTCGCGAAAAATCGTTTAAAAAAAATACTCGTGCACGTAACGCGCTGCTCCGTTTCCAACCTCTTGATTTTTTATGTATATAGACTTCAATATGGTGTTCGATAGCGCCATCTGGAGTCAATAGTGACGTTCTACCCAAAATCCTTTGCGAATCTGATCGTGGCCAGTCAGAGCTAGCGGATTAGAGATGCGGAAGTACCCCCCCTCCCAGGAGCACCAGGAAACAAAATTAAAAGTCTACGTGACAACATGCACACAAGCACATTTTAAATAGCTGATACATTCTAAAAAAWTTTTTAAAAACTCTTAAAAAAAAAAAAGCTTATTTAATTTAAAAATGAGCATTTAAAAAAAGTTTGAGGAAATCAAATGCTGCATTTGGCATGGTGGGGTAGTGGTTAGCATTGTTGCCTCACACCTTTGAGATCTGGGGTTCAATTCGGGGTCTGACTTTGCTTGTTCTCCTTGTGGTTGGTGGGTTTCCTCCTGATATTACGGATTCCTCCCAGTCCAAAGACATGCCGGGTTAGGCCAACTGGTGTCCCAAATTGCCTGTAGTGTGTGTGCCCTGTGATGGATTGGCACTCCAACCAGTTTGTGCCCTGTCCTGTGATCCTGGAGCCAATGTAGAAAATGAATGAATGAATGTAATAATAAAAAGTCAGGAATAAAATGCATACTTAGTGTACACAACAAAACCTGGAACTAAAGCATGGTGTGGTTTGTGCTTCATATGTTATTAATGGTGCAGTAGGTACATTTTGTTATTTATTTTTTTATATAACAATGAGCGAATGAAACTACAGATCAGACTGCGCCGTGCCTACAGCAAGTAAACCTCGGGTAAACCTCATGTATCTGGGCAACCTATATTATGATTTTAAAAAAGTGGTTTAACTGATGACTTCAGCAAGAGTGTACTAAGTGACTGAGAAAACTACTTGTTTGTGTTTGGATGCTCTTCCTGTCTGCCAATTTAATAGACACACTTAGAGCCACCGTCGAGCATCAGGGGGGAAATTTTTGGCTTAGACTCGAGAACTGGGAAAAAAGTTTCCAATGTCAAACCCACTTCCATGACTATTAGAGACTTCAATAAAAATGTTCCTAATCCTACCTGGTGCAAATTAATATTATACTGGGGGTAGTGCAAAAAAACAAAAAAAAAAACATGAAAAATAAGTCTACTTATATTTTATTTCTATTTTTTTATTTCTAATTTCTACTAGGGATTAACAAAGTTTTGTCTTATCTTATCTTGTCCAATCTCTTTCTTTCACACTTAAAAAGTGCATCCATTTAGACAACATCCAATGTCAGTGACGGAGAATTTAGTGAAAAACTGTTGATGCCAACTGCAATCCTAACATCTACAGCCATATTTTATAGTGTATTTAGTCACCTTCTGCATTTTTATGGCACATTTGTTATTTAAAATGAAAAAAAAAAGAAAAAAAAAAAAAAACAAAGCCGCAGGTCACTCGCAGTCGGTTTTAGGATACAAATCTCAAAACATGCAAATACATTACCAAGGCTATGACATCTATAGGAATGTATTTGCATATAAGTGAACTGAGAAGGAGACTGCAAGAGACCTACAGAAAGCACAATCCATACCAAGTCGTTGCTTTGCTACACATTTGAGGCAGCAGCTGGTAGCGTAGCCTGGCGTTCATCTGCGTGCTGTGCTCTATAGGAACTGAGTTTTTAAAAGGACGAAGAACAAATCCACCATGTTTTCTCTCTAATTTGATCAGTTTCCAAACACTAGGTTGTACAACAACTACCAGCAGAGGAGGGTGCGGCAAACGCGGCTTTCTCTCAAATATGTAAAGCCGCATCTGCATACATGAGCTAGCAGATGCCCATGGTATGCTATTCCTCCCATGCTGAGTGCATGMCACAAGATTTTTAGTCAACCTGGGATGAAATAATGAACTTCACTCTCATGTAAGCAAGGTGGAGACATGGGTCCAAAGAAATGAAAGGGAAGGGGACTTTCAAGCGTTTCAAGTAGCTCAGGGCTTTAGGCATCCGCACAGCAAGTTGTACTGTAAGTTCTGCTGTACAGAAAGACACACAGACATGCAGTTACTGGTGATCGGTTTTGTTGTTGTTTTGTGAAGCCATGTCAGTGCTGSTGCGTAGCTGCTGCACAAAGGGAACATTCACTAATTTCCTGCCCTTTGCCCTTCGTCTCCAATGCAGACATGAACCTGAGGAGCGTGTTATATTTGTCTGTACAGAGTCTCCGCAACTATCAAAAACTCTGTCATGTAACTTTGCATCCCTGGGAATGGATCACTGATCATGAGCACATGAGCACAACCTCTCTTCTAATCGCCCAGCATTCATTTACAGMATGAAATTTAAAAGATGATGCTCAGGAGGCTTGAGCTGCGTTCCCCTGTCTGCCTCAAACTAAACGCCACTTGTCAGTAATCCATGTTAATGGCTTCAGTTGTTTTTAGTCGGAGGCTGTGCTGCTTTTACAATCAGTAACAGAGGCAAAACAAGCCCTGACATCTATTGTCAAATTCTTCCTCCTATTGTTCTTATCCTTCACACATGTAACAACATGGCCACGTATCTCACGTAGGATCCTCGACACATACAGATGTGCACACTATTGAAGTACACACACACACACACACACACACTTATAAGATATAAGTTAAATAGCACTCTTTAGTTAATACTTGACTTTTAGCTTTTTTGCTCATTAGATCCCATTTTATGGAATAGATTATCTAATGAAACCTGTTCACCAATTTACTCTGAAGCACGGTTCGTTTTTGTTATATCAAAGTATTCAGTACTTGTACTTCCTTCCTTCCATAATATACTATACTTGCATACATATCAACTTAATTACACTAGGTGGTGCTAGATTTCTGACATGTACACTATATGCACAAAAGTATTTGGCCATTGAATTCAGGCGTTTTAATCAGGCCTCTTATCCAGAGTGAAGGACGATCTTAATGCTTCAGTATACCAAGACATCTTGGACAACGCTATGCTTCTATGCAACTTATTAGCAACGGTTTGGAGAAGATCCTTTTCTATTCAATGACCGTGTCCCAGTGCACAAAGCAAGGACTATAAAGACATGGTGTAATAAGTTTTGTGTGGAAGAACTTGAYTGGCCCGAACACAGAGCCCTGTGGTACCTCAACCCCATCGAGCACCTTTGGGATGAACYTGTGAGCCAGACCTTCTCGTCCAACATCAGTGACATCAGCTCATAAACGCTCTACAGAATGAATGGGAACATGAATTCCCACAGAAACACTCCAACATCTTGTGGACGGCCTTCCAAAAATACCAGACACCATATTGAAGGAGAGTATATGGATTTGAATAAAATGTCACTGCAGGTTTGGCCAAATATTTTTGTCCATGTAGTGTAATTTACTTTGAATGCATGCAGTTGAGTCGTAGTGGCGCCTTGTTGCTAAAACAGAGTTTATGAACATAACAGTTCTAAATATTAAATTACATAAATTGTATAATTAATAGCTTTAGCACAAGTTTTTTTCAGGTCTAAAAGAGAGTCAACTGCAACGTAATTTTGGTTCCGAATGTGCAATATCATTGTATGTTTTTAAATGATAAAGTATTTGTTCATTTGTTCTTTCATTCAAAAAGTGAATGAATTTTTGTGTTTTTGTGGTTAACTGTGTTTCTTATTATAAATCTACATAAAATTTTGATGTAACTTGTGAAATGTGTTTTATTGTAAACAGAATTTTATGTATAAATTGATGTATAAATAATATAATGATATTAGAATTTATTTCTAATAAATTTCTTTTTCACAGGAAAGAAATTTTACCCATGTTTTCCAAAGTTGAATGAAATAAAATGACCGAACATACATACATCTATTTTAGTAATAAGAAATATATGGAAAACTTATAATAAAGACTTTATTAAGTGAATAACAGAAATAATCAAACCACTGACATGTTAAAAAAAAAAATTCTATTGTGCGTCAGACGTTGTAATATTGTGCATCAGACGTKGTAATATTTCTTTCAATCGTGTTTRCTCACTCACTCACGCATATTCTATACAGCTTAATCCTGTATTCATGGTCACCGGGATCTGTGCCTATTCCAGGAGACTTAGGGCACAAGACGGGGTACACGCTCGACAGGGTGCCAATCCATCACAGAGCACACACACACAAACACAAACACACACACACTCACTTATTCATACACTACAGGCAATTTGGGAACGCCAATTAGCCTAACCTACATGTCTTTGGACTGTGGGAGGAACCACAAGCACGGGACAGTGCTAACCACTACACCACCGTGCTTCCAAAATGGTAATTATTGTCACAAAATAGTTAAATCATTTTTAATTTAATGGTTTTTAATCATAGAATAGTTTATATTTGCAGGAACGTGGAGAGATTGATCGGTTCCTTTCCCAGGCCATGTGGGGTCTTAATGAAGCCTTATAAATGCATGCACGTATTGCATCCAAAAATACAAACAAGCTAACTAAAAAGTTTTAGAAAATGAAGTAGAATAATAAAAGGCTACCAACACTTATAAATGAGACAAGCCAGATGTGGGGAATTTATCTACAGATAATAATGATATAAATAATGGTGGAGGAGGAGCCACTGTGTCAATGTGTAGGACGTTGGAGAGTGACGATAACAATTGGAGCGGAGGATATGGGTGTAGTTGTTATCTGAGATTCCTGGAAATCGTTCTTGCTGGAGGATGAAAGGTTTGTCAAGGGATCTTATTTTAATCAAGAACAGC
>QMIH01001941.1:0-14193 GCA_003987875.1 Clarias batrachus
GACACGCAGACGGTAGGGGATTCGTTGCCGGTAATGCCGGTGAGTGGCGACGCCCCACCTCTCGGGCACTGTCCATGGTGCTGCACCTGTGCCTTTCTTCCTTTTTCTTGGACGAGGTTAAAGCGGTTCTGGTACCGTACGCGTTGGCCGTGAGCCTGACGCCACAGTTACCAAGAAACCATAGAACATACAAACCTCTGTTCTAAAGATTCTCCTTTGCCGGAACTCCATTTATTTTCATGCTTGGATTATCTGGCGCTTCCACTACACAAGTTCCTGCTTAAGTCATTACTATAAAAAATGTTAGAATGTTAGACAGTAGAATGATAATCCTATAATGCAGATTTTACTGAAGGATTGTAACACGACAGTGAGTTACAGTATGTTGTCCTCTCTCTGTTGTGGGTGTCGTCATTAAGGTAGAACCAACTGCTGTTAGGATGCAATTGACTCATCACGGGATCATAAGGTAATGAATTAGAAGAACCTTACTACTGATACTGAATCCGAACCTCAGTACTTACAGTAGTTCATTTTACCTTCAATTCCATACATGTTCATACAGTATCAGTATGTCTTCATTTTCTGTATATCAGTAAAGTATCCATCCATCCATCCATCCATCTAGGACCTCTGTAGTCCAACTAGGGACCGTGGAGGCCAATGGTGACCATTGTATTTATTCCCATTTTTACAACATTCACAAACTACACGCAATTTGGAAACGCCAGTCAACCTAATCTGCATGTCTTTGGACTGTGGGAGGAGATCAGTAACCAGTAGAAGCCCACCAAGCACGGGGAGAACATGCAAACTCCATGCAAATTGAGCCTGGCCGGGAATCGAACCCGGACCCTGGAGGTGCAAGACCGCAGTGTTAACCACTAAGCCACAGTGCCTCCACAACTGTAAGGTTAAGTTAGAGTACTTGCGTTCAAAGAGCCAGACTTTTTTGTATTTTTAACGTAGTCTTGAGGAACATCTGTCTAGGCTTCTTGGAGGATTTTGTTTGGTTTGGCTCTCATTTTTGACAAGGTTTTGTCTCTTATTTTCCGTCCATTCCATGTACCTGAGCAGTTTCAGACGAATGCGTTTTGTTTGTTAAGCCACACACTGTCCTATGAATCATTTAAACATAAAAAACATCTAACATAAGGCATGAACCAGTGAGAAACAGATACAGATGATGACAGATGATCAGGCTGGTGATGAGTATACTGGTGATGCTGGATGCTGAGTGATTGGAACAGACGAGAGGGGAAATGAGGTTGCTGCTGAGAGTGTTACTGTACATAAGCAATCGATATTTAAATTGTATAATTAGGTACTTTGCAGAATGTTGTAGTATTTTATTTATTTATTTATTTATTTTCAAATTTCTTTAATTTAACTTAATATGAAAAAAATGAAAAATTGCACAGTTCTGTGTACATCAGGTGCTCCTGAACAGTCTACGAATAAATCAAATAACATGTTTGTCAGGCTTGAACAACGATTAAATAATTAGTCGGTTCCACAGTTCGATCAAGTTCAATACGGTCGGGAAATTAATTTCATGGTTACCGGCTGATGGTTTGAGCAGGCGTGTGCTGGAAGAACTGAACGCTTATAGTAGTTATTCCAAGTTGAAAGAATTTGTAGCATTATACATGAAATCAATTTACCCTCCAAAGTAAAAAAAAAAACAAAAACAGAACCACGTCCTAGATTTCTCTGACTCTGATTTGAACATCACAGTTAAACTTGGAGTTTGGTTAAAGAAAGACAAGAATGCTTGGCATCTCTCTCTCTCTCTCTCGCTCTCAAATAGATCGGAAAATAAGATAAGGAAAAAGAATCAGTGCGAAATATAGTATGTACAAGAAGAGCTGAATGAGAAAACAAATAAGGAAATAAGGGGGAAAAAACGAAGAGCAGAATTTACTAATGTGCAATTGACTATTGTTTTAAAAAAAAAAAGTAAAAAGAAATGATTGCTTTCTTAGTTCTGCTTTTAATAAAACAAGAATAAAATAATGCATGAATGCAATTAATATTTGTACTTAACTCAATTTTATTTTATTTCCTTATTGGACTGAATGTTCTATTCTGAATTTCTCAACATATCATAAGGATAAAAAAAAAACTAGCGGTACTTGTCCGGTCGGGTCTGTTGTGAAGAAATGTTGGCACTCCTGATGCTTTCTGTCAGTCTCGGCTGCTGTTGGCGTTGGATTTATGCTGATATGATACGATGTGCTCCGGTGATGAATAATGCATCAGCTGTGATACTTGCTGTCCATTTGAATGTATTTCTTTGTGTGTTGGAGGGAAAGAGAGAGAGTGAGTGAGAGAGAGAGTTTTCTGCAGGCTTACTTGTACTGTAAGTATGGGGAATTACAGTACCTATAGAGACCCAGTGAGTGTATATACAGTACAGCATAATACAGTTTATTCCTAACGGAGATATATAGAAAGCAAAGAGAGAGAGAGAAGAGAGATTTACACAAATCTTTTACAGTGTGTATTATTTATGTCTCCGTGGAGTTTCCGGTGAGTCCGATAGCTTCTTCAGAAATGAGTATGATATCTAGATGTTGATTTTTTTTTTTTTATTAGTCAGAAAGTGTTAGTGAATTTCTCGAACAGCAGCTCTGACTCAGAATAATGTATGAAGAAATAGATTTTTTTTTAGTTTGATTTGCTATTTATTCATTTTAAAAGATTGTTGCAAAGTTCAGGTGGTGTACGAGGAGTGAAACAAGCCAGAATCTGTTGTTATAGGAAAATAATCAAGTTCCCAGCGGCGGCAGAATAAATGCATCATGCTGTATAACAGCTCATCCAAAGATGTTATTCTTTATATATTTACTCCCAGAGGTGCGTGATAACGAGTTACATTTACTCCGTTATATTTACTTGAGTAACTTTTTGGAGAAAAAAAAAGTACTTCTATGAGTAGTTTTACAGCACCATACTTTTTACTTTTACTTGAGTAGATTTGTGAAGAAGAAACGCTACTCTTACTCCGCTACACTCTACACGTTACTTTTCTAACCATCTATTCTACCCATGCAGCCGTGTGACTGTTTCACCAATCAGATGCAGCAAATATGATCACATGACTCAGTTTGACCAATCAGCCGCAATAACAATGTAGTCATTGTAAAAAAAAATCTTTAACCATATAATATATATAATATATATATATACAGTGGAACCTTGGATTACGAGCATAACAGAGTGAATTTAAATGGTAATTGGTGCGATAAGTGGAAAATGTGTGTTGTTTGTATTTGTTGAATCCTTTATAGGAAGGAAATAATTAGAAACTGTACTGATAATACAGGAAGAGATTTGGGTTTTCTTGGTAAACTGTAAGTATAAAGGTGAAAAAGTTTTTTAAATTATGAAATTTAGCTTAAATTCAATTCTAAATGCTTAATTTGTACTTTTCAGCTCAATAGTATCCAAGAGAAGATTCCACTTCATTGTTTATAATGCATGGTCCTCGTTTATTAATGATATAAAGAAAATCTTTTAAAAGCATAAATTAAACTTGTTATACAGTACATAAATGTATATGAATGCATTAGTCATATAGAAATGGTAAAAACTGTAATTTATCAAAAGGTTTCTACACAACCACAATTAATCATAGTATACAAGAATTTCAGCAAGTGATTGTGAAGTTGATGTTGACCAAAACATTAAGGGATGGGCCTTCTGAGGGCAGGATCAGCTCACTGGATTACTGATCGGAAGGTTCCAGGTTCAGTAAGTTGGCCCTTGAACAAGGCCCTTGACTGCTCAGATGTATTAAGAGATAAAAATGTAAGTTGCTCTGGATGAGGTTGTGTGCCAAATGCTGTAAATGGAACTGATTTGATTTGAGCCAAAAACACACAGTCAATCGTACTTCATCTTTTGAGCGCTACAGTATATATACACTACTGTGCAAAGGTCTTGAGCCTGGAATTTGGGTTTATTTACTACATTCTAGAACAACACCAGAGATTTGAAAACTATGAAATAACACGTATGACATAACAGTCAGTTATTATTTAAAGACACACTGCTCATCTGTTCTGGAACAGTTCTTGAAAGAACAGTATTGTGTGTCGAGTGCATTTGTAAAACCCATCAAGCTGCATGATGAAACTGTCTCTCATGAAGACCTTCCCAGGAAACTCAAGACCTAAACGTTACCTCTGCTGCAGAGGAGAAGTTCATTTAGAGTCTCCAGCCTCAGAAATCACTAATTAACACCCAGCACCTCAGATTAGAGCCGTTATGAAGGATTTACAGAGCATGAGTAGCAGATACATCTCAACTGTTCAAAGAAAGGAGATTATTATATATTTTTAATGCTTCTAGTATTGTTTTGCAGTGGAGAAAGAAATACAAATCAAAAAAGACCATGGAATTAAGAGATGTGTTCAAACTTTTATATATATACTATATATATTTTTTTTCTTTTTTTTTTTCTCATGTTTAATGGATTACCTGCATGTTCACAGGAAACAGCAACGATGAACACAATTGAATTCATTTTCTGAGGCCACTTTAAATTCAGCAGTCAATGTCCTCTGTGATCAAGTGAACGTCCTGTTTAACATGTTCCCGCTGTTCACTGCACAGGCCAAGAGAAATTCCAGTGTCCTTGAGGACAATCTCAGAGGCATGGGGAGTATTTTATTCACTTACTGTAAAGCCAAACCCAACTCTGAATATGTTGAAATTTCCCATACTGACTTTTAATCACTTACTCTAAATACAGCGGTACCTCAGCATACGGATTTAAACGAGGAACTTTCTGAAGGCGAAATTCCGTATCGCGAAACGCATTTTCCCATAGGAAATAATGTAAATGCAGATTATCCGCTCCGGCCACCCAAAAAATATTACCAATATTACCAACACTACAGGGTGGGCCATTTATATGGATACACCTTAATAAAATGGGAATGGTTGGTGATATTAATGTCCTGTTTGTGGCACATTAGTATATGTGAGGGGGCAAACGTTTCAAGATGGGTGGTGACCATGGTGGCCATTTGGAAGTCGGCCATCTTGGATCCAACTTTTGTTTTTTCAATAGGAAGAGGGTCATGTGACACATCAAACTTATTGAGAATTTCACGAGAAAAACAATGGTGTGCTTGGTTTTAACGTAACTTTATTCTTTCATGAGTTATTTACAAGTTTCTGACCACTTATAAAATGTGTTCGATGTGCTGCCCATTGTGATGGATTGTCAATGCAACCCTCTTCTCCCACTCTTCACACACTGATAGCAACACCGCAGGAGAAATGCCAGCACGGGCTTCTAGTATCCATGGTTTCAGGTGCTGCACATCTCGTATCTTCACACCATAGACAATTGCCTTCAGATGACCCCAAAGATAAAAGTCTAAGGGGGTCAGATCGGAAGACCTTGGGGGCCATTCAACTGGTCTGACACTAACCCACATTGGATAGATACCTCCAAGACTGTTGGAACAAAAAAAGTGATGGTATGGTGTGGTATATGGGGTACAAAGATAGTGAGGCCATTCGTCATCAATGGAAACCTCAAGGCCACTGGATATTTGAAATTGCTACATGATGATGTGTTTCCCTTTTTATGCACTGAACCTGGCACGTTCCCTGAGTTTTTCCAGCAAGATGGTGCACCACCACATTATGGGTGTCAGGTCCGAGCATTCCTAGATGAACAGTTTCCTATAAAGTGGATTGGTCGTCGTGGGCCAGTTGAATGGCCCCCAGGGTCTCCCGATCTGACCCCCCTCACATATTCTAATGTGCCACAAACAGGACGTTAATATCACCAACCATTCCCATTTTATTAAGGTGTATCCATATAAATGGCCCACCCTGTAGAATGATATTTCTGCATATGAAAACAATGAAAACATTTTTAAAAGTCTTCCTAATGAAGTTGTTGTTGTTTGTTTTTTGGACCAACTGATCTGCACACAACTTGGCAAAGGTTTTACACCAGATGCCCTTCCTGATGCAGCTCTTCCATTTTATCCGGGCTTGGGACCAGGACTGCATCCAGTGGCTGGAGTTTGGGCATTGGCTGGGAATCGAACCCGGGCCTGCCACATGGCAGGCAAGACACCTACTGTACCACTAAGCTGAGTAACATACAGTATGAAATAAATAGACCTCATTTAACCATAATTTATGTTTCCTCTCGTGACAACGGCTGCTTTAAACAAACAAACTGAAAGTGGCTCCCTTTCCGTCTTGCTGCCGTCCGTGCTAACATTCTTGGGACCAATGGTGCTATGTATTTGCACATAATGCAAAAAAACAGAGAAGAAAAAAAAACAGCTAAACGGCTCACAGACATACGCGCGACTTAGCCAGCGTTTGGCTCGATTTGTTCGCTCATATGCCAAAATCATATGATCATATCTCATGGCAAAGTTTTTGGTTTAAGGGGAAAATTCATGAGATGCAGAAATGGTATCCCGAGGTCCCACTGTACGTGTATTTTTTAACCAAGTGAGGTAAGCAAGCCCATGTCTTAACGACCATGCCGACAATCTGTTGTGCTTGGATTAAATATGACTACAAACTTGACACTAATCTTATTTAAACAAAAAGGAACAAGACGATTCATCAATCCACAATGTAAAAGCCGCCCTGAGCTAACACATTGTTGGTTGTATTTTTGATCCTTGCTTGGATGGATGCATTATCTGTACTGGATGGATGTATTTGCAGCACAGTTCAATCATATATTAGTGTTTGTAGCTTTAATGAATGCTGAGGTCAGGATCCATTACAGCTGTGGGTGGCTGGTGTGCAACAGACACATGCTGCGCGCTGACGTTGCTAAATCCGCTGCTGTTCTCATTAGGTTTTTCTTTACAAGGATCTACAGTCTGTCGACTAGCTCGAGGACTGAAAAGTAAAAACACTGTTTGTTTCTCCGGCCCGGCGTCAGCTGTGAGCTCTGCTTGTGTTTCTGTAGCACGCTCAGGCATTAAGCTCTAATAAAACCCCATTTGCATGTGTTGTTGGAGCTGAGGAGATTACGCTCTTATTGTTTTCTCTGGCTAATGATTTTCTGATCAAGATTAGAGTTGCTAATGTGATATAAAAGAAGTGATGATTTCCTTGCAGGAAGCTCGGTATTACAGTTTAAAATGAAGGGCTGGCCGCTTTTTGTGTTTTGCAGTAGTAACACCAGCATCTCGGACTGTTTAATCTAATGGTTTGTCATGTTGGTGATGACATGTGCTGTGAAAGGCTCCTCTTATCTAGAGCTAAATAACTGTGTTGCTTTTATGAGGTTTTTCATCATTGTCTCATTATCGTCGTTACAAATGTGGTTCATAGGAAAGTTGTGTTTCATGAATATTTATCTGTTTATTTATTTATTTATTTTGCATTAACACAGGAGTAGGTGGCACGGTGGCTTAGTCATTCTCACTGTTGCCTTGCACCTCCAGKGTCTGGGTTCGATTCCTGTGCATGATGGGTTTCCTCCAGGTGGCCTGGTTTCCTCGCACAGTTCAAAGATATACTTATTGGTGTTCCCAAATTGCCTGTAGTGGGTGAATGTGTGCATATGTGTGTGCACCTCACCTCTCCTGGGACAGGCTAACAGGACAGGATAAATCGGTACAGACAATGACTGAGTGAGAGTCTTTAAGTGACTCCAAGAATCGTTCCTTTGAAAAAGTAATTATAAAAGACTAATTATGGCTTCTGGAAACGGAATTACTTTGCTTATTATGTTTTGGAAAATGTAATCACACTATTCATTACTTCGCTTCTAAGTTAATCTCCGAACTCCATACCAAATCGACAGCACCAAGATGACATGCAATCAAAAGTCTCTAGGATCATATTCCAGAAAGAAACAGGCATGATATTGGTCGCATGYGCCACCAAAGGTGCTAAAGTGCAGAAAAGCATGCTACTCTGCCCTGCAATGAGCTCTATGGGCAAAACAATGCAGTTTGCATTTTTTGGAGAATGCATGTGATTGTTCCGTCATTGATTGGTTGGAAGCTGTTGCGTGACAATGAAGAGATGAATAATGGATGAAAATTGGCAAAATTAGGAAAGAAATTGGTCAGGATTTTTTTAAACTATAATTGAAACCACATGGGCCTTTTGATCGTGCAGAATAACAGAACACAGTTATGAGAGTAAAAAAATCTTTATTTCTATATATAATCCCCTGCTACACTAGAACGATTTCTTAGTAAGCCGGGGTCATGATCGAAGGTCATCACTGCTGAAACACTGGCCTCTCAGGAACTCCATTAAAGGAAAAAAAAAAAACAGCCTGGTTCGATCAGCAAATCCGCAATCATGCTGCCCACAGCAAAACCTGCCCATTACAGGAACTTAGCTGGGAGTTATTGGTATAAATCCCCAGGACAGTCTCACTCCAAGCCATTTCAACCTTAAAGGAGTTCCTGGGAGGCCAGCGCTTGAAATGTGAAGCAGGAAGGTGAATCTTGAGCTAGAGTCTGCTGAGAAAACTTTCTACCTTGATGTTATCCAAGCACTAGTGAAACACTGGGATACGTGCATTAGTGCAGCAGGAGATTATACAGGATAGTTTAAAAAGTCATAAATGTGTTCTGTGCAAAAAAAAAAAAAAGTCCTGGTTTGACTCGAACAACCTTTATATATCAAAGTGTGCCTTTTAATATGTTGTTATCAACAATAACAACTACCACTACCCTGGACCAACATGTGTATGTAATGTAATGTACTTGTTGTGTGCCTGTTTAACATGTTACTGGCAAAATGTTCTGAAAAGATTAAAGCAATAAATCAAAGAAAGGGTTCATTTTTTTGGTTTTTGATGATGTACATCTTGGTGAATTGCTGTGGTATAGTCGAAATAAAACCCTTCAGGATGTGCTGAGTGGTAGCATTAGGCCTGCTTCATCACACCACAGCATCATTGATTATTTTCCTACAGAAGCATTCTCCTCATATAATATCACCAACAAGCTTTATCACTTCAAAGCTTTCTTGCAGACTGCGGTCCTTCTTGGTAAACAAGTCCATCAAAGAGGCAGACTGTCTGTCTGTCACTGGTGTTATCATCATCTGCCTGTCTCTGACTCCCTTCAGCTCTGAGGTTTTTTTTTTTTTTTTTGCCTCCTGATATAAGGTTCGTTGCGGTGTGCGCTGTCGTGGAACATAAGATGGGATAAATCGGAACACACGCTGTCCCGTATCAAAGGCGTTACTGTACATATTTCAAAGCATGGCTGTTCATATATCCTTAAATCCTGGCGCGCGGCGAGGTCAGAGCAGGGTGTGCTTCTGCCATTGAGCTTCTTAACATTGTTTAGAGAAGGCTTACTCATCCTCATGAATTATTCAGAGCTCCTTTATACCGTGCTACCTGTAGGATCCTTTCAAGCACACGCGCAGCTCCTCTRCTCCGATAAGCTAATGAGGCTCAGTGAATACAGAAAGGAAGAATGGCAGAAACTCTCTTGGGAAATGATAATGAGATGCAAGGAAATGGGACAGGTTTGTTTAGCGGTGTCAATGGGACTGACGTGTTCGGCTCTGATCTGAGTGCACGTGGCACAAAAATCCTCAGGCACTCGGGTTGCCGTGGAAATGTGGAGGTGCTGTAGGTTGCGCGAGCACTGCTGGCTGGTTTCCTAGACTAGTGCAAGATGCTGAGGCAAGCAGTACTACAGCATACCGACATGAAAGAGAGCGAGAGAGAGAGAGAGAGAGAGTTTGGACAAGTTTCCATGACTATGTGGCACACACGCACAGTTATTGTACGATATATAACACCTACACTTTCCTATGTCCCTATCTCTTACATCTCTTTGTTCTATGATGTCCGATGTCCATTAAACAACTCCCTCAGTCTGCTTCCTCATCTCTTATATGGTAATTCTTCTCATGGCTTTATGGAACCCTGTTGTCTAATTGTAATACATTTATTTGGACAAAAGTACTATATTTGGCCAAACCTGCAATAACCTTGTATCCAAATACAGTACATGCACTGCACTGCAATATGGAGCAGCTATAACAACTTCCACTTTTCTTTGAAGGCTGTTCACATGATTTTAGAGTGTTTCTGGGGGAATTTATTCTGCATGTCAATTCTTTCTGTAGAGCATTTGATACAAGAAGTGAGCCAAGAAGGCCTGGCTCACAATTGTTCCAGTTCATCCCAAAGGAGCTCGATGGGTTTGAGGTTAGGGCTCTGTGTTAGGGCCAGTCAAGTTCTTCTTGAGAAGAACTGAAAAAAAAAAAAAACGTACATACTCTCTCTATCCTGTGAGTAAACTAGAGAGAATGTGTGTGTTTGTCCCTCTCTCCTGAGTCAGGGGCCGGACAGTAAACGTTTCATTCATTTTAATCTCCGTATACCACCACTGAAATCCTCCTACTCTGTAATCCTTCATATTTCCTAGTGTGGAATTGTGACAAATGTCGGGTTGTATTGACATTACAAAAAAAAGTTGCATGGAATCTGATTTGACTACTCAGACTATAGAAAATCGGATCTGTATCTGTTTGCTTGATAAATGGTCAGATAGCATTTGATTTGTGCTCTTCACACTGGTATGAAGAAAAAAARATCTGATCTGAGTCACATACAATATGAATACTGTATAATACTGAAATTATTTTGAATTATTATTCATTATTAGTAATTATTAATTATAATACTAATTATTAATACGGTATAATACTGAAATTATTTAAAAATATTATTCTTTATTAGTAATTAGTAATTATATTAGTAATTATTAATACTGCATAATACTGAAATTATTTTAAATTATTATTTTTATTAGTAATTAGTAATTATATTAGTCATTATTCATTATTAATAATTAGTAATTATATTAGTAATTATTAATACTGTATAATACTGAAATTATTTTTAATTATTATTCCTTATTAGTAATTATATTATTCATTATTATTATTGTATAATACTGAAATTATTTTAGCTAACCAATTCCCAAAATGATTTCMTTTGATACGATGGTATACGACTGTAAAGATAGCTAGAGGTRCTGTAGTGGTKTGCACTTGTAGATCTAGACCTCCTTAATTTTCGCTTCACCTGGAGTTATTATTCAAATTCTACGGAAGTGCTCGAGTCACTAGATCAGGTGCTTCAACAAGCTGGAATTAAGTGGGGCAAGATGCTGGATCTTCATACGCAGACACTCCACTCCATCCATTATAATAATCTTGCAGCTGCTGCATGCGAAGCGTAGATGAACCATGTGGCATAATSTGCTGTAGTGTGCAGTCTGGGACGCATCTTTAATCTGTAACAGATATCTTTAACCCCTGAAGAGTTCGCACCCTAAATTTAGAACAAATGGTGTTAAGATTGGAAGCATGCCGCTCTGTTGTCACGTAAAACCTTAAACCCCTGCCCTGGTTACTCTAACCCAAAGCCGRCTATTTCAATGTCAGATCGCAAAGAGAGAGTTTCTCTTATACCACAGCGCTTTTTCAGTATGTTAAGGGATGGCACGTCATATGTTATTTTTGTCCATTYATAAAGAGCACGGTAGCCTCCACCACTCTTAACTGGAAGAGATTTGGAACAACCAACAATCTTCCCCGATCTGGACACTCAACAAAACCGAGTAGTCAGGGATAAAGCACCTTGGTCAGAGAGATAACCAAGAACCCGAGGGTCACTATAAATGAAATCCTGAGTTCCCTTGTGGAGATGGGAGAGACTTACTGACAATCATTACTGCAGCACCTCATGGGAATCAGGCCTCTGTGGTGCAGCGGGCAGACAGAAGCCATTCCTCACTAAAAAGCAGATGACAGCTGCCTGGGTGTTTGCCAAGAACCTCCTAAAAGACTCTCAAACCATGAGAAAGAAAATCCTCTGGTCTGATGATTCAAAGATTGAACCATTTGGAAACAGGAAATCGGGCACTACGCATCAAGATATACAGGAAGTACTGTAGCGGCGGTAGATTYGTGTGTGTATGAATGTGCAAACATGTACTGTCCTTATTATGGTTTCAAATATGGCGTTCTGACAATTTTTTGCAGTTCTTGTGGAATTTATTTTCTTTTAAAAGACACAGCGGTTCGCAAACTAATCTTTATACCATGATATGTCATCAGCATATCAGAAATCACGGCATACGAATGTCTGTCCTCAAAGTAACGTTGAATAAATTCCATTTCCTTGCTTTCTAATGAAAAAATGTAATTATTTTCTTAGTTTTGCACACCGAAAAAATTGTTTTAAAATGAAGCAGAACACACAAGAAACAAAGTTAGAGACACAGTTTCCTACTTCCTGTTTATTTTGAGTGACAGGTGTCTCGTCCAATCAGCGTAAGAATTTAATTCGCAAACTATACCTACCTTTTCCGGTTCGTATCTGACTGGCCGAGAAGTGCAACACAAATTAACAAAACCCAAAACAAAATAACAAATTCAAAACCAAATTAACAATTAGTTTCGGGTTTTGTTATTTTGTTTTTGGATTTGTTAATTTGGTTTTGAATTTGTTATTTTGTCTTGGAATGTTATTTTGTTTTCGGTTTTGTTAAGTTGTTTTGCACATCACGACCACCGTAGAAAAGTGATGCAGAAAAATAAGTAAAGTAAAGCCTTTATTTTTGTCACATATACATTACAGCACAGTGAAATTCCTTCTTCACGTTTCCCAGCGTAACTGGGGTCAGAGCGCAGTGTTAGCACCCCTGGAGCAGTTAGGGTTAAGGGCCCAACAATGGCAACCTGGCTGAGMTGGGAATCAAACCGCCGATCTTCTGATCAGTATCTCAGTGCCTCAGCCCTCTGAGCCACCACTGCCCTACAATAAAGAGCTATGCTGAGTGAAAACCTTCTCCAGAGTGTTCGGGATCTCGGGCTTGGGTGACAGTATACATTTTACCGAGATAAAAACCTGAAGAATGTTGCCAAGAAACTAAAGGAGCGGCTTCAGAACAACTCTGTAAAAGTCTTGGAGCGGCCGAGCCAATAGAGGACGTGAAGCCAATAGGGCGTCTCTGGAGAGAAAGAGAAAATAGCTGTGCCCATCGAACCTGGTTGAGCTTGAACATTTCTGCCAAGAACAATGGAAGAAAAGTGCAAAAGAAAAGTTTGCCAAGCTTGTAAAATCATTCAAAATTAGACTTGAGGATGTCATTGCTGCCAAAAGTGTTTTAACCAAGCACTAAGTGACGGGACTGAATACTTTTTAAATACAAGTGGAAAAAATCCCCGTACATGTTTTTCCTTTGCCAGCATGGATTATTACATGTAGAATAATGGGTGTTAAATATGAATGAGTTTTAAAAAAAGAGTGCAAAACATAACAAAATGTGGAAAACCTGAAAATAGTCTGAAAACCTTCCATCAGCAATGCAGATCACTTATACAAACTGGTTCTGTCACCAGTCTCTTGTTTCTCTCTCTCTCTCTCTCTCTCTTAAATGCAGCTTATCATACTTTCACAATTTAAAAATACTCAGATTTACTTTTTTGCAATCATGCGATTATGGAAGCTATTAGGGACAAACGTGGTTGTATGACTAATTTGCMTTATAATAAATAGTAATGTGTTAATGCATGCAAAAAAATCTAGAAATTTTACTGCATTACTTTTTTCACACTCAYTYATCATCTATACCACTTAATCCTGTATTCAGGGTCACGGGAGGCCTGTAGCCTATCCCAGGAGACTTAGGGCACATGGCAGGGTACACCCTGGACAGGGTACCAATCCATCGCAGAGCACAGACACACACACATACACTCATTCACACACTATGGGCAATTTGGAAACGCCAATTAGCCTAATCTACATGTCTTTGGACTGTGGGAGGAAACCCACCAAGCACAAGGAGAACATGCAACTCCATGCACACAGAGACTGGAATCGAGCCTGGAATTAAAATCATTGAAAGCAGTGAGGCTGACCCATTTTCTCCCGCACCCCAGTACCCCAATCCCCCACACATTTCAACATGAAAAATATACGCCTCTCTTCTGATGATCACATGACAGCATCATCGATGGTGCGACTACTGCCATCTTTAGAGGAATCTTTAATACTTAAAGGGCATAGACAACAACTGTTGAAGGATGTCTGAAGTATATCTATATTATATAATAGTATAAAAAGCTGTGATATTTCAGTAGCAAAAAACAAATTAACACCTTCAGACCAATCAGAATGCATTATGTTCT
>QMIH01001941.1:40848-50896 GCA_003987875.1 Clarias batrachus
CCACGCACCTTCGATTCCCGCCTCTGTGTGCATGAGCATGGATTTGCATGTTCTCCCTGGGCTAGGTGTGTTTTCTCCGGCTGTTCCAGTTTCCTCCCACAGATTAGGTTAATTGGTGCTCCTAAATTGTCTGTAATGCGAATGTTGTCCTACCACAGTTGTAAAAAAATGGGAATAAATACAGTGGTCATCATTGGCCTCCACGGTCCCGAGTTGGACTACAGAGGTTCCTAGATGCATGGATGGAAAGACAATGATACGTTGGCGTTTTTTTTTTGCCCATACAGAACAGCAATTCTTTTATTCCTCCCTGTTGCTGCCAAACTCTAAATGAGCTCTTTCGGAAAAAGAAAGATGGTCACCGCATAACCTTATTAGCTTGCTGAAGAAGAATTACATAATGTATTATTAGCACATTTTGTCAAGCGACGTTGACCCTTAGTGTATTGCTCAATTTCCCTCTTTTGTCAAATCATTCAAATCAATTACTGTCCACAAGAAGATTTTTATTGAGAACAGGGATTCTCATTTCCTGGGCCGGATTAGAACATTTATCAGACCCGTGGGCCGTATGTTTGACACCCCTTGTCTACAGTTTACAGACAAATGTTTGCACTGATTTATATTCAAATGCTGCCGTGACTACAAAACTGCCCAGCTACATATGTTCAGATCTTCTGATTTACCATGCACTGCACAGTGTGTGTGTGTGTGTGTGTGTGTGTGTGCTCACACCGTGGTTCTGAATAAGCAATGTTTCATTTCAACATATAGATGAAAATAAAATCCGCTTGTATGGAATTTTTCCATAGAAAAAGATTCTCAGAATATCCTCCAGGCCTGACTCCTTCCCAGAGCTTTCAATGTACAGTAGTTCAGAGTTATTTCTAATACGCTATTATCAGGCCACACTGTCAGGACTCATCCGTCTTTATAGCATCTTGTTGCATCTACCTGCCACAATGSAGGGGTGAAAACACTACAACTAGATAAGCCGTACAGAGGGGTGACATCAGKTTGGAGATTTATAGAGAATCAGATTGGTGAATGCAATTTATCACCCATGGCTATTCTCCAAATCGCTTTAGAGTCTCATTTTGAAGGTCATTCACGTGGACGGGACAAGAAATGTCCCTAATTGCCTGTCCGACTCACTGACTCCATCATTCCACCTTGAGTTCAGGTGACATTACTGTAATGTTTTGMAGTTCTATTTGGAAGGAATAAGATTTCCGGACATAAAAACAAGACAAAAGACGGACGCAAGTGTGAATGTGCGTCTCTTTGTCCGCAGGTGTGACTTTGCTTAGTGTTAATATAGGTCTCTATACATATAACACACTATGTTACTCATGACCTCTCATAAGTATAAACTTTATGTTATGTATTTATATACAGAATGCTGGTGCATTAACGGAGCAAGATGACATCCTTGATGTAGTGATGGAAATCTGTAAAGAAGGCAGTAACTTCCAGTGGCACGGTGTCTTACTGTATATGCAGGACAGGTCTGACCATTAAACAATTAAACAACAGTTAGTGACTAGTACTCAGACTCTGACACTGTATATATCTCCAAGATGACAAGCTTGATTTAATCATGAAAATATGTTACAATGCAAGAACTGCAGTTAACTAAAGCAGTCACTGCTCCCCCTGGTGGGACTAAACAGCATTGCAACCAGGTTATTAGAACAGCTCAACAGAGCGTTTATGGGGCAGGGCTCCGTCTAGTGATATTTTGTTTTTTTGTTTGTTTGTTTGTTTTAATTTTGTTCAATGATTGTGGCTTACAGCTCATGAATATCCAAAAATCCATTATCTCAAAATATTAGAATATTTAATTTGAGCCGATTTACTTTTCATACACTATAAGTGCTGTCTCTCTGTCTAGTTCAATTTATCACCCATGGCTATGTGGAAGGCTGCTGACTTGACAGTCATTTAGAAAACCATCATCAACGCCACAAGAAGGATAAGCCACAGAAGGTGCTGTATTTGTAAATCAAGATGTCTGGAGGACGAGTAGAGGGGCACAGCATTCAAGTTTTTTCAAGTCCAGTGTGTTTCCGCTAAACATTTCGCTAAGTTTCCGCCATCAGTGATGATTTGGGATGTCCTATCATCTGCTGGTGTTGGTCCACTGTGTTGTATCAAGTCCAAAATCAACGAAGCCATCTAACAGGAGATTTTAGATTACTTGATGCTTCCATCAGCTGGCAAGATTCATGGAGATAGTCACTGCCCACAGTGCCCAAACTACCACTAACTGGTTTGCAGAACATGATATTATTGAGCTATATTGATTGGCCTTCCAACTCACACGACCTGAACCCTATAGAGAATCTATGGGCTATTGTAAAGAGGAAGATGAAAAACACCCAATCCAAAAATCCAGAAGAGCTGAAAGCTGCTATCAAAGCAAGCTGGTCTTCAGTAAAACCTCAGCAATGCCACCATGTGATCGCCTCCATGTCGCCTCCATTTCATGCAGTAATTCATGCTGACCAAGTTCTCCATACATAAATGTACTTTTTGGAATACTTTTCTGTGCATTCTGTTTTTTTTATTCTACACCTCAGATTAATTGCTTAAACTTTATTATAAGACCTTGTATTATGGGCTCTTTGTTGCACAAATTGCCCATATTTACAGCCTCGGGGTCCGTGTGTACGTTCTCCCATGCTGGGTGGGTTTCCTCCGGGTACTTCCGGTTTCCTCCCACAGTCCAAAGACATGCAGATTAGGCTAACTGGTGTTCCCAACTTGCCCATAGTGAGTGGATGAGCATGTGAGTGTATGTATGTGTGCAATGCAATCCCAGGGGGTACCCTATCTCATGCCCAAGTCTCCTGGGATAGGCTCCAGACCCCACGCAACCCTGAATACAGRATAAAGTGGTATAAATGATGAGTGAGTGAAAAGAGCTTTTATACCAAGTGTTAAAATGCGCAAAACTGCTTTTCCCACAGGATATAATGAAATCTTTACCAACATGCCATTTGGGAACAGATGTCCTTGTTGCCCATGTTGCTGCTTGTCATTTTATAGACGCATAATCTTTCTAGACAGCCGCACATACAGTCCATAAAAATTATTGACAAAGTCGATGCAGACAGGATTCAATTCCCAGAATTGCTCTGGTAATAAATACATTCCCCCAAGCCTTCCAWGTACAACCAATTCAGTCTGAATATGGCTTTAGTTTCATTCTTCAGGGCACTTTTTTTGTTTGTTTGTTTCTGCAAAAGGAAGGAAATGGTTAAATGAAGTTCTCATGAACAGAGATCACTAACCGCTATCTAATGGAGACATCGACTTGCAACTACCTCAACCTTAAGASARATTTGAGCTTCTCAGGCTGAAAGCAACTAATCGATATTGGTTTTTATCAATATCCAGTGTCCTTTATGGACAAAAAAGTCATGGGTTCTAGTTTCTGATGGACAGGCTATTGGAAAAACAAGATTTAAATGAAAAGGTCAGGCATTTATAATATTCTGGCCAGAGTTAATTAGGTATTGATTTTGGGTCTCTGGGATTTTTACTCAACTACAATCATCCAGTGCCTCATTAAAACTTGATTAATATCATATAGTAAGCTGGGAAAGAAACCACTTATCATGAGCTCCAAGTAGGATGAATCACACGGGTCCAGAGAGTGTATTAAGCTGTTTACGCTCACAGAGAGGGGAGAGGAATGAACGTAACTAGAACATACAGTATAATGTTTTACTTAACATGTATTCAATATTATAAGAAGCCAATGAGCAAAACAGTAGAATGGATTATAACTATATAGATTGGAAATGATAAGGGTTCAAAGTATAAAATTAGTTTAATACTACTTTTTGTGCTGAAACTTAACTAAAAATTATATTCTGCCATAATGTTATTTAAAGGTCCAGCATATTTGAAACTATAAGAGCCCAGTGTATAGATCTTAATTAAAACTGTTTTATTATTATTATTATTATTTATCCTTTTTGTTCTTAATTTGACAGTTATTTATTCAGGACACTTCTCGTTTTTATTATAATTTTACCATAGTGTAGTTCGATCATATGTGTACCATGATATTATGATATAYGGGTTCGTATCCCGGCTAGGGTCAATTCCCGTCTCTCTGTGCATGGAGTTCTCCATGTGCTTGGTGGGTTTCCTCCGGGTACTCCGGTTTCCTCCCACAGTCTAAAGACCTGCAGATTAGGCTAACTGGCATTCCCAAATTGCCCGTAGTGTGTGAATGAGTGTGTGAGTGTGTATGTGTGTGTGTACCCTGCAATAGATGCCTTGCCCTGCCTTGTGACCAATGCCTCCTGGGATAGGCTCCAGGCCCTCCATGACCCTGAATACAGGATAAAGTGGCATAGACGATGAGTGAGTGAGTGAGTGATTAGTACCATGGTACTTATTTGCTGATATGGTATATCTTTAGTAAGGTATGGTTTGACTGTAGTATGGTACTATGGAACGTGTACCAGGCTACTGCCAAAACTAAGTAATACATTTTTATGCATTACTATTTAGATATTATGGTGCCACAGTATCAGTATCTTTGTATGCTTTTTTTTTTAATATGATCAGCAGGTGTCTAAGACGTTACTGCATGTACTGTACCATATGAGTAATATGTACCATATTAGATACTCAATAAGTACCATAGTATTTATTATAGTACTACCAATGAAGTGCCACAGTATATACCATGATATTCACCAAAGTGTGGTGGTACACGTCATAGTTCTACCTTGGTACTCTATAAAGTCCTATGGTGCCTATCATGGTAAAGGGGTGAAGTATCACAGTATATTGGTGGTATATTATGATATGTACAGTACTATAGTTTACCCTTTCTTAAAGGACACTCTCTCACTCTTGCTCCTGTCATTCACATCATCAGTAGCCAGTACTTAAAGGTTCAGATTTTTTACTAGAAGTCTATTAACCCTGTCCTGTGATGCACCATGAACTGGTTGGCTGACTTTAAGTGTCTTGCACAAAACATGCATTAGACTTTACGGTCTCTAGTTGGCGTCAAGGGTGGCATGGTGGCGTATTGGCCAGCACTGGGTTTGATTTGAGTCCGTGTGCATGGAGTTTGCATGTTCTCCTCTTGCTTGGTGGTTTCTCATTTTGCCTGTAGTGTGAATGACAATCAGGTGTCGAGCTGAAACCTGATCGATGGATATATCTCCAGGATGTGGAGTATTCATTGCCTGATGTCTCGGATGGCATGTGGACAAACCAAAATTACACCCCAAAAAAAATGGTATCTAGTTAGAGACGTGCTGGCTGGTGGATGGCCAAATTGGGTAAGAAAATGGCACGAAAATGTTCTAATGTTTATGAGATCGAGACTTGCACTAGTATGGTCATTATAAGATTTATTCTTGATATGCAATACTGGTGGATTTTGGAGCAACTATGAAAGCCAGGCTCTGTGGTGTTTTGAGTATTCAATGCCTCAAGCATTCACTGCTTAAAAAACAATATTATGCCAGCTATCTAACCAAGCAAACAGCATGTGCTGCTTTTTTCCCCCCCTCCTCTTTAGGCGAACATCTGGAGGCTACATCTCCCGAGATGCTTAATCAGATTCAGGCGTTGACTGACAGCAGAGACCTGAGCTGTCATCAAGTGGGCTGGTGTGCATCGTTTTACTCGGCGGTGATATTTGGTCTCCAGTGGCATTGTGTTTTGCCCAGACAATAGCAGTATAGTCACAGGAGCTTTGAGGAATGCTATTTGCATTCATGACTGACAGGAGAAAGTGAAGCAGAAGAAGATCACAAAGATTATAGATTTGTTACCGTATAATAGTGCTTAAGGGGGAGCGAAAAACAACAGCCTGAATAATAACTCAGAGACATGCAGTTGGACTTTGTGCATACCCAGTTTCATTATGGGAACATGGGACTCCTGTGGATGTTCTTGTGCAACAGAGCTGCAGCGTTGCCTTAATAACTCATTTCACCCAGCTCCCACAATGACCTGCTTTCAGGCACATCAGCAATATGTGTGTTTTTTCCTCATCTGAGACAAGTATCACTCGCTCAATCATCATCTATAGTGCTTTATCCTGTATAGAGGGTCGTGCAGGGCCTGGAATCTATCCCAGTAGGCTTAGCACACAAGGCGGGGTGCCAATCCATCACAGGGCAGAGACATAAACAAACACATTGTGGGCAATTCTGGAATGCCAATTAGCCTAACCTGCATGTCTTTGGAATGTGAGAGGAAACCGGAGCACCTGGAGAAAACACACCAAGCATGGTGAGAACATGCAAACTCCTAAATAAAGACCCTGAGGAGGGAATCAAACCCAGACCCTGGAGGTGCAAGGCGACAATGCTAACCACTAAGCTCACTGTACTGCCTGAGACGAGTATCTAAAAGCAATAAAGAATCGTTCCCAGCCTTTGAGTCACTGAAAAATCTGATGAATGAGCTGATAGATCAGCCGAGACACAAAACACACACACACACACACACACACACACACACACACACACAAAAAAAAAAATGTGCGAAAGTGATAATATAACCAATAGGTTCAAGCAAATGAAAAAAATTTTAAAATCTTAGCATCAAAACAGGAGGAACAATGGCGTAGTGGTTAGCCCTGTGGCTTCCTGACTCGGGGTCTGTATGCACTGAGTTTGCATGTTCTCCCCATGCTTGGTGGGTTTCCTCTGCGTACTCTGTTTTCCTCCCACAGTCTAAAGACACACTGATGAGGCTAATTGGCGTCCCAGGCATCCCTCAACCCTGTACAGTTCAGTACACAGTGAAACAGTGAAACAGCATTCCTCCAGGGCCAAGGTGCTACACAACAACATAAATGCAACATAAATTAACAGAACTAACTAGCTAACTAAGAAGCATAATTAGCTGACTAGCTGAGACAAGATGGATAAGACAACATAAATTTACAACATAAATGAACAAAAAGCTAACTAGCTAACTTGGAAACCTAATTAGCTTGCTAGCTGAGACAAGGCTAGCTGAAACAGACAACATAAAGTGCACATGCAAATATGAAAACAAAAGCGACAGAGTGAGAACACGACAACATTTCAATGCTTGGTGATGATGAGTCATGAGTTGAGGTAGTGGTATAGGAGAGCCAGGAAAAAATAGTTTGTGCAAATTAACAAGTAATAAATATTGTGCAAAAGAGCAATTACAGGTTGGTGTTGAATAGTTTGATAGTGTTGATCAGTGTGTTTGTGCGTGTGTTGATTTATCAGTCCAGTCTCAATGCTTTAGTTGAGTTAATGTGTATGTGTGTGTGTGTGTGGTTGTGTGTGTGTGTGTGTGCGTGTGCATATTTTATCCATCCAATGAACACACCAGTATGGATGGTAATTAAATAGATTTGAAACGATGAGGATTATAAGTATAAAATTTGTTTAACTGTGCAGAAAATGCTTAAAATGAAAATGAAAAAGTAGATTCTTTTATTATCAAGTAGATTTGAAACTACAGTATACGAACGGAGGTGATTAAACCTGAGCCTGGTGTATCTAAACTGAAACTTTATTTATTTATTTATTTATTTATTTATTTATTTATTTATCTGATAAATTATATATTCAGTCCTTTTAATATTTAAAAATTCTATCTGCTTCTAATCCACAAGATGCTGCTTGCAATCATCTAGAGCCCTCCTACTGCTTTTTTTTTTGTCTTAAAAAAAAAATCCATACATTTTAATTCTTCCTGCAACAGCAAGTGGCACGTCCAAAACTATCTTTACTATGATCTTTATTTTTCCAATTCACACAGTTTTTTTGGTTCATACATTTTAGCAATAAACAATAAAAGTTTTTGCAACAACAAAAATTTTTAAAGGTTATCTTACAGAAATTAAAGGCAGGAGGGGCATCTTACATGCTGGTGCAAGCAGCATTTATATACCTGTTGCTGAACCTTGGTAATATCTAAATTAAAAAATAAATGAATAAATGAATAAATAAATAAATAAATAAATAAATAAATAAGCAGATAAATAAGTAAAGACAATGAAAGAAGTAGGAGACACTCTACATGTTGGTGTACGTTCATTTCTTCATTTCTCTTCTGGAGCGATTTTATTTTTATGTTTTAATGAAATTTAAGAAAGAATCTTATATACAAAAAATGACTATACGGAAAAAAAACTAAAGCTGAAGTCAGGAGCTAATGAATGTCGGAAAATATAATGAAAGTTTTAATGGGTGCTCTGCACGCTGGTACAAGYAGCGTCCCTCTAGTAYTTGTTGTTTAAGTGCTATTGAATATTGAAAGATTCACATTTTTTGGTAAAATCAGATAATGCAGTGCAGTAAGAGCAGATCTACATGCTGGTGTAMGCGCCATTACWCGAGCACTTGTGGTGTAGSGTCTAATGYTGAAGCATTAAAAGTTTTGGCTGAATTAATTAGCTAATTCAAAGCATTATGTGAGTAAAAACGAAGGGTGTAAAACACTAAAATCTTGTCTTAAATCTCTTGAAAGATACAWTTTTCTGTCAGGAATTTCAGGAAAACAAAGGGTGTCSGAYGTTGTCCGTGTTCTTTCTTTACTCTTTRATTATGAAACTGTTCAAAAAATGTCCTCATGTGACCTCATATGTGAGAGGCCCCTCTCCTTGCTTGTTTGCTCGGCTCGGCTCAGCTCGGCTGTTCCCTGGTGGGGCGTGGCTGAAACAGGACACTGAAACAATGCGTTTGAGACAGGAGTTTGAGATATGAAAAATCGGCATTATTTGAATTAAATTTCAATTTATTTTTATAGCGCTTTTAACAATGGTCATTGTCTCAAAGCATATTGAAGCATGTCTCATTTGAACACTTAGACTGGTGTTAACTTGTTAAAGACTTGTTAAATATGGGACTTTTAAAGACCTATTGAAATCTTTATACTTTCCGACATCTTACATTAGCAAATCTCTGATCTAATGTAATCATTCATCAYGTCTGAACTCTTTGTTGCATAACACCTGTCCTCACTATGGATTGTGCTGTAATAAACAATAAGCCATAGTATTAAGAGGTGAATACAACAACATTCACAACAATAGACTGCATACCCATAAACTGGTGACATGATGATGGGCATCCAGTGCTTAGCCATGCCATGTCTGGTCTGATCCCACAGAAAAGCCAGTGCAGCACAAATCACTGAAAAAAAAGTAAACGCTGTCAATGAACGAAAGGCACCAGAACACCCAGTGCATCACAGCCTGCTGCACAAAGGGTCCAGCAGGCAAAGAGTCTGCTGCCAACATCCTGGTGCAAAACGCCACAGCACCCCCCAGAGGCCTCCTCGGAGCCACACCCTAAATGGCCAGAGCTACATTGGTGTCACAARGGGAACCCAAAATCTAGGTAGTTTGAATGTTTTTAATGTTATGGCTATTGGTATGGTATGTTCTTGGTTATTTCAGTGCAACAAAAGATTAACATTTTCTTTTTCACTTGGCAGATTTCTGTCTCCGACGTTTTCATTTCAGACAAGTGGTTTGTGAAAGGACCATCTCACCCACATTGATGAGATGTTTCACCCACTTTGCGCATTACTGCTCCTCAAGGTTTGCAGGGCTGTAAATATTCTCTGATTTTGTGTACTCCTTCATAAGTGCCTCGATTGTCTTTCATATCCTTCGAGAAGCATCTGGATTCTCTCATCTGTAATATTYATCYTTCTGTAGCACAGTCACTTGATCAACCATGCGCACCTTCCAGGAATCTGYTCATGTTTTGCAAATTTGCAGAAACTACAAAAACAACTGGCTTTCGAAAAATACAAAAGCGCCGAGCACGAAGTGTTATCTTTTTATTTGGAACGACCTCTGCAGGATTTGTATGTGATGATTAGGTCCGGTCATGCACTGCTTCTCAGTTAGATAACATCCATGCTGTTGTCCTTTGAGCTAATCAACGACCCGTCTCTTGCTTTGTTCTGCATGTTGATTTACTAACAATTGCAGTTTAAACTTCATTATATGCAGTTTGACTTACTTAAGGCTGCTTCATTTCTTTTTAATGAATACTGTATATAC
>QMIH01001941.1:66574-97080 GCA_003987875.1 Clarias batrachus
TTACATATGAAAAAATATTGGTTGAAAATTGCATAAAAAATGAAATATTTTTGTATAATAGGTAAAACTGCATGTGAAAATAGAAGAATTGTGTAAAATCCACATTTTAAAAACAAACTGAATAAAAACTGAAAGTGAAAATAATTGAACCTGGTAAAAATCGGCATGTGAAAAAAAAACGTACTGTATTTGGTAAAAATTGATTGTGGAAATAAATTTAAAAAATTGTAACCAAAACTTTTTTATTATTATTATTGTATTGCAATACAATATTATTTGGGTAGAAATTGTCATATAGAAAAACAAAATTATTTTAAACTTTAACTTTTAAAGTTGTATTAAACTTGCATGTGAAAATGAATCAATTGCATAAAACATGTGAAAAATAAAATGTGTAAAAATTGCAAATGAACGTAAAAAAAAGTAAAAAAGAAAAAAAAAACAAATGAGGTCAAAATTATGTACATTACATTACTTCATGTGCATGAATATATAGTGCATCTAAAAAAAATTCTAATTAATTGTGAAAAATATGTTTTTCCTCATTTAACTCAAAAGGTGAAACTCTCATATATTCTATATTCACTATTTGTAAAGTGAAATATTTCAAGCATTTTTGTGTTTACATTTTCCATAATTACAGCTTACAGCTCCTGAAAATRAAATATCCAGTACAACAAAATATTATAATATTTCTGAAGATCAATCCAAAAAGGATTTAAAATACCGAAATGTGCAATTTCTGAAAAGCATGTTTATTTATGCATTAAATACTTGGTTGAGGCTCCTTTAGCACAAATCTCTCCATCAATATGGCACAGCTGAGGCATTAATGRAGAMCAGGTTGCTTTRATAGCAGCCTTCAGCTTGTCTGTCATGTTGGGCCAATATTACTAACAGGTGAGTTGGTTGGCCAATCAAGCAAATCAGTTTGTGGTAGTTTTGTCACTGTGGCTAGGTGCTTTGTCCTGCTGGAAAAGGWAATCGACATCCATGAAGCTCGTCAGTAGAAGAACGCATAAAAGTGCTCTGAAATCTGTTAGACGGCTGTGAAAATGTCCCACTGGATTTCTTGCAACAGCGTCATTATGTAGATCTTTTTCTCCTTAGGTCTCCCTTCTGCTTTCTTTCCTTAGAYTCCAAAGATGCCTCTGACAGTCTAGGAGTGCAACAGCTGTAGGCCATTTCCCAAAGACGTCTGTGTGTGGCGGCTCCTAATGCACTGACTCCAGCCTCACTCAAGAAGTACTTCAATTGCTTTGGTCATCCCTGTCGCTTGTGCACCTTTTCCTAGAACAATGTTCCTCACTGCCTCCTTTCCATGACTATATGTCTATACATATTTGTTTAGATGCACTATAAATAAATAAAAAAATAAATGAATGAATGAATGAATGAATGAATGAATGAAATAATTTGTGTATACAAAACTATGTGATAAACCCCATTTAAAAAAATTATTATCCTGTTTTTAAAGGATAATACTTTCAATGCATGTCTATGAATTTGCATGCTTGCCTAAAGCTGTTAATGCGTTAGTAAGTGCTTGACTAAAGCACCATCTCAATTATTTATTTATTTTTTAAAATCAATTTCATATGTTAAATTCGGGTTGAAAAACATGTTGAGCACTGCTCTCCTTTCCATTTGCCAGAGCAGTATATTAAATCCGTGTGCTTCGGAGCATTTTAGAAAATGTATTAGCTGAACATTTTAATGATGAGCTATAAAAAAAAAGTTCAGTGCTAGCCCAAAGTGCCAACGGCCTGTGCTTTGAAGTGCTGACAAAGTGTTTCTATAGCATTACTCGGCTCTGCGGCGTGTCCCTGAGAGAAAGACATCTTTAATGAGGAGTGTTCCTCTCTGCCAGTGATTCAAAGCCTWTGGGGAGATTGTTGGCTTGTCAATCTTTCTGCAGCTCACTGACAGAGAAGCCAGGCTCGGGTACAGCTCGGGTCTCGCGGACTGAATGCTGCGAACCTCACTGAATTTACTCAAAAGGTTAAGAGAGCTTTATGGGTGTTAAGTAGTTCTCACTTATATTACCCAATAGTGAGGGTCAAAGTCCTTTTGTAAATTGGGAATGAGGGTCTTCTCAGTGATAACCTAAGGTAACAACTTTCCGCTCTTACTTTATTATACGTCTCCAATTTACAAGCATTTTTAACTAACCTACTGCGCTATACTGAAGTGTACACAATCTCTATTAACAAAAGAATAAAAAGRAATATTAAAAGCTCATTTTATWTCTCTATATAATCCCCTACTCRYTTATCAAAGTGTTTCACTAGTGCTTGGATACCATCAAGGTAGAAAGTTTTCTCAGTATGCCCAGTATGARTTTCACCTCTTAAACGCTGGCCTCCCAGGAACTCCGTTAATGGCCCAAGCATGCGGAAATGGCTTGGAGTGAGGTCAAGACTATATAACTCCCAGCCCAGTTCCTGTAACGTGCAAGTGGTGTTGGGGAATGATTGTGTCTACATTAAACTGGAAACAAGTTACCTTAGCCACCTTAGCCGCGATCGTCATTGATGGATGTTTGCACCATTCACTTGTTTTACCGTGGCTCAGAATCTTGTCACCGTTCTGGTTTAAGTTTCCTGTAAATGTCGATCGGTTTTACGCCTTCATTCACAGGAAATTTCATGAAAGGTCCTAGTTTCCTTGAACGCTCCTCGTAGAGCGCTTCTTTCTGGACCACTCATTCAATTAATCAAGCAGCATTCTGAGAGTGTCGAAATTTCCTCGAAACCCATTGAGATACTTTCTGATACTTTTTAGAAATATAATTTTTGGCTTAAAATATGAAAGCGTATATAGATTAAGATGATTTGGGAGAAGGGATGCCAATTTTCCTGCAAGTGGGTGTACAAATTGATGGGAAGTGGCTAACTAGCATGCCAATGTGCTATAAAGTGAGTTTGGCTTCTTCCAACGTCTCTGGATAGTAATTTATGTTTTTTAAAAATCCATTCTCGTCAGAGCATTTTAGAAGAAAATACAAGGGGCACACTAAGCTAGCTGGAATCAGAAAATCTGTTCCGTGCTGAAATAGAAGAATTAGTCTTGATGCTAGTCATCTAGCTGTAAAAAAAAAAGTTTCTATTTTAGTGTTAATGGAGTCAGGATTGCCAGATCTCCAGGTTACCTGAAGAACCTCTTTGAAGAACAAGAACAAAAAAAAAARAAAAAAAGAAACAACAACAGGTGCAGCATACTGACCAGTCAATAATTTTTATTTATTTTATTTTTTTTGGTGTACAGCAAGTCCCTGAGTTAGGAACATTCGAGTTATGAATTTCCACAGATACTAACAAACCGTGGTTTTATGGACAATCGTAGATGTGAACAAATCATTGAAGTAGCTCACGTGTATTGTACAAAATAGTGCATCAGATACTAATAATTACAATTATATACAATATTTTCCGTGTGTAATTGAATGTATGAAATGTCTAAAGTCCAGTATATTCTATGTGTGTGTGGGGGCGGGGGCGAGATAAATGAGTCGGCCTCATTGGTTTTAATGAATCAATCCGGGAGCACGATGATAGTGAAATGTCTGTCCTGTAAAGCTGTCCTAATGGTGAATAATCCTAATTTGGGAAATCCTCAACTAAACGGAGTTCACAGTCCAATACAGTGGAAAACAGCTTTGAAACAAAATGCTGTCCACAGTAAACACCATGTAGCATTGTCCCTCCCTCCCGGGTTGAATTTAAAGTCGTAAGGCCTGTGTAAAAAGGCTTACATGTGGTTATGGTTTTTGGCGTCCACAGTCCAACGTGATGGCAGTGTGGGAGACAGATGCACCGCCCAGATTTAGCCAAGTGGATTGGTATGCTTAGTATGCTTTTGTAAGAGAGGGGTCTCCAGTCTCTTCCCTTAGAGTAAGGCAGGTACACACTAAGCTTAGAACTTTTCTGACTTTTATTAGTCGAAACTTCCATACGTTCAGTGAACACACCAAGTACCTCTTTGCAACTTTTTCAACTGCACATGTCTAACCCGCGCATTCCATCAACGCATGCATCAGCACACCAATTCCCTTTACATACAACATAATAAAGATAAATAAATAAAGCTCACATTTTAAATTGTATATTCATGTCAAAGGTGTATAAGATTCACTTTGTCTGACTTAAGAACAAATCCGAATTACGAACAGAACTCGTTCTGAATAGTTGTGGACTATTACCCCCAAACCCACCTTGAGTGCTTATTGCCAAAAACAAATGAATCTTTGAATTCAGAATAATTTGTTGGCTTGGAGGTGGCCTGAATGGAAGAATGAGCCTGGAACAAGTCAGAACAAGAGCTCTTGTTCATTTTCCGATTTAGCTTCCTTTTCTGCTTTAGCGTTCGTCTTCTTTACAATCACTCGGGAGCGCCGTTCTTCAAACAACTCGATATTCATTTCATTACGCGTCTCATTAGATAGTGAAACACGAGCCTGAATCTCGTACATCTTATCAAGTGCGAGGCGCTAATTTGATTTCTCCCAACCACAACACTGATGTCTAATATACGGCAGAAACCGGGAGCCTTTGCATTCTCCTCATGCTAGACGGCATCTACTATTCCTGTTTCTGTGCAGATTTATTAAGAGCCTCTGGTTCTTCTGAATGGGGTCCAGTGTAAAACAAACTCCTAGTAAAGAATAATGTAACAAAAAAGCACCGAGCCAAATATATATACTGTAAGTAGAGTATATTACTCTGCATCGGCCACAGGCTACAGCATGACTCTTGAAGATAAATCAAAGGGTTACGGCACGAGTCCCAGAGAGAAATCATGCAATAATATTCCCAGTGTAAGAGCCAGCACCGGCTGCCTTATCGCAATTCCTGAAGGCTCACTTTAGTGACAGCCACATATTTGTTATGTGAGGAGTAATTACTTTTCTATGGCGGCTGCCTGCACGAGCTGATGGTGTGTAATTCAAAAAGTGATAAATCACCACCGTCTCGCCAGACAGGCAGGAGCATAAGGTTTCTGTGTCGGGGAAAAAGATTTCTTTACAAATCTGCATGCAAGGTTGCTATCAGCATTTGATATCACAGGGGAATGAGTGTACCAGATAAACCAGCTGTCAAATTTTTGGCCGCAGCACCACATAGAAAGGGTTATTTTTAATGAAACTATGCAGCGATCAAGACCAATATTCTTGGGGTGCGGCTCCACACGGCCTCTAGAGCTATTCTCAGTGACACTGGCTGTTTTTATTTATTTTTTTTTATTCTCTTGGGGTCTGGTACCAAGGTGATATCAGCGTATCTATCGGGTGCTGCGGGTTGCAGGATCGGGCCTCTGTGGATTGGACTTGGTTGTCCAGGAGTTCTCAATCAGGTTAGGATCTGGGGAGTTGGAGGCTGGGTTGGTGGTCTTTTCCTGTAGGGCCCTGTGCAAGACGGGCTGTGGTGCACTGGCAGTTCTGGTGCCATTCTGTCATGACCAGCATTGACCTTGCGCTTTTCTGTGGGGTCTGAGTGGACGGGCTGTCCTTTGGTCAGCAGACAAGAGTGAGACATTTTTTCTTTAATAAAACGGTTTATAGTTGGTGATGAATGTTGTTTAGTTCGTCTGTCAGTGGTCATAATATTGTGGTTGATTGGTGTAAATAGATACTCACATTCTATGAAATATAAATATAAGAAATAATGAAAACACAAATTATTCATTCCACAGCCCCAAAAAATAAATACATACAAATAATTAATACAATCTATAAGATGAAAATAAAATTAATTAATCTGCACTTTACCTTTAAAAAAAAGTACAAATAAATCCTGATAGATAAGTGTTTCCGTTGGTGCGCGCAGTGTGTGTGTGTTTGTGTGGAATTAGCCCCTTCCCTCGCCTCGTTTTACACAGTAATACTACTCCTTAAAAATAAAAAATGAACCAGCACCTTACCTTTGAAAAAAAAATTGCGACAGAGCAGAGTTTCTGTGTGTTTGTGAAGCTGGGGAGGGGGTGAAAAGGCGAGAGAGCGTCTGTGCGTGTGTGCGTGTGTGTGTGTCGGTGTCAAATTGCCTGCGCACACTCATAAGAGACATGCAGAGTTTCTGTGTGTTTGCGAAGCCGTGGGGGGAGGGGGGGAGGTGAGAGAGTGACGCTCGGTGTCAAAATAAGAGTCGCATGTGTGATACATGATACTCGGCGCTCGTAAACTAATACTTGCTCGGTTTCCGATTAAAAATTGATTAAAAATCTTTGCTCGGTTTGCGGAACACTCGTAAACCACGTTACTCGCAATCCGAGGTTCCACTGTACAATGTAGAGCTAACACAGGCCCACAATATTGCCTTCTTGTCTGTCCAGCTCCAGAAAGTCTGAAAGTCTTTGAATCATCCGACGACTTGTCATGGAATACCAGCAGCAATATCGGCCGCATATTCTGTACGAGTTATGCCAACGAATCTGTCTGTCTCGTCTTAGTGTCGTCACTCTTGGCCTTCCAGACCTCCGGCGATCAGCAGTGGAACTGGTTTGATAGAATCTACTCCAAAGTCGTAAGTTTCTCTTTATCTTTCCACTTTAGTATACTAGCTACAGTATGTTAACTTCTGGTTTAAATAGCGTTAAAGAGAAAGCTAGTGCACTAGGGGGTGCAATCAGTTGTTCAAAACATCAATCAGTGCCCTTGTTGTTTAAGACAACAACTTTATCAGATGTGTTTTCTTGCTAAACGTGCTACTGTGACTGAATTTATTTGTGGGTTTTGGCAGGTAGTTGCTCGGTCATCGGTATGGCAAACGGTATTGACCTACATCCACCCCTGCTGCAACTGACAGTTACTGTAATTAACAACGGTAGAATTCCTGGAACGTTGAGTGATTAAATATAGTTAAAGGTCCCAGTGGTGTTGCGATCTATTATCACTCTTTAAGCACTTTTTCCTAGTCAGAGCTTGTTCCAGAAGCACTGCACATGAGGCAGGTATAAGCCCTGGACAGGATGCCATGCTTACACTCATTCACACCGAGGCGCCTTTTAGATTTGCCAATCCACCTACTGGTATGTTATTTTTAAAGCCAGGGGAAACCAAAGACCCTGCGAGAAAGACTCAAGAACATTCAAAAATGTGCAAGATGAACAGTATAACGGAAAATCACAGACCCTGAAGCTGTTGGAATGAGAAGACAAGACACTTTGAGTTCAATTTTAATGAAATACAAACAGACATCAGTACATAAGCACATACGACAAATATTAATGGCAGGCAATAAATTGGACATGATATGTTTTGTTTTTTCAATAATTTTGGAAAAAATTTAACACGCACACCTTCATCCAAACACATTTCAACAAGTTGCATCATTGGAAGGAAAGAAAAAGAATTTCAGCTCTCAGCTGTTGCTAAAATAGGCACACATCCACGGATATGATGATGAACGGCCAGGAAGGGCTGCCGAGACGAGGCTGAGAGTGAGTGTCGTTCTGCAGCGAAGACGAGCAGAAGTGGCAGTTATGCGCCTCGTCGTGTTAAGCGATAAGCTCATCAGTGCTGAGCTTGCAGCAGAGGTGATTAAAATTCACCAGCTCGACACCTCTTTCTCATCCATTAGACTCCAGCACTTTAACAAGGTCGCTCCTGTCTCTTGACATTCCGAGTGTGGATAAAATACAGAGTTTATTCTCTAAAGTTTGAGGAAGAGTGGTGGTTCACAGAATACACACGCTCTCCGGGTGGCAGGGAGTAGCTCTGACTCTTTTGTCTTTCTTATGCTTTAATTTCGTAGAGCATAAGAGCAACATTTTACCCTGACCTTCCCTTCACACACCGTGTCGTTCTGCAAGTGGCATCAATATGGAGTGCCAAGATGTGAGCTTATGAATATAAATCCACCTGGAAGCGCATCACCTACTGTATACCTTTGCTCAAAACCGCAAATGCAAATAACACACAGACATCAGCACCAACAAAACAAAACGTCAAGCGGTATGGAGAATGCATGGTTTTTGAAAGATCTGAGGCACAACAACGTTAGTATTGAACCGCTGTGCTGTTTAGGCCTAGTCCGGAYGGGATGTATGTGAAAATATCTGTGTACATATGAACAGGGTGTTATGCTGCTTTCGCAAATACCTCTTTTACTTAACAAGCTGACTACATTTCATTTGAATATACTAACGTATACAGTACTGTAAAAAAAAAAAATCTTGAGCCACCCCTCATTTCTTCATTTTAAATTATATGAATAAAATTATAGATTAAATTAAAGAAACAAAGGAACAATTGTTTTATTGCGAAAGGCTGAAGATTGAACCTCAGCAGCGACCTCATTTCCCCTCTTGTCTGTTCCAACCACTCCAATATCACCAGGAGAACTATTCCTTAAGACTACACTGATATACAAGAAAGTTTGACTCTGGAAATCTATGGGAAGCAAGCACAATGGTTTCTTTTTCCTCAAAAAAAAAAAAAAAAAATCTAATTATGCTGAAAAATTTACGGTTGCAAATTAGCCGTCAAAAAAAAAAAACCCACAGAGAGCAAAGTGGTGATGAAAAAGTTGCTGTTTTAGTCAGCATTCATAAGGAGGTTTATGGCGTGAAGAATTGAAAAAATGTCTTCTCCGATATTCCAAAGTCCTGGTATAACTCAAATTAACAATTTCATACCAGTATGAGATGGATCATCAACCTTTATCTGTGGTGCGCAAAGTGAAGTCGCACAAGCAGCTCAAATTCTCATCTGTTTCAGCTTACAGAGCAAGACATCACCAGAGTTATACCCATTATTATTACTGATAATAAGAAAATTAAACAGTAGATACTAGCTAGTAATTTTCAGTGCGTTACTGGGAAAAACAAAAACCAACCGAAGAAACATAATTAGAAGCCTTACAGTCTGCTGATGAATCTCTCATGTCTTGTACTCCACAGCTAGACAAAGACATTACTACACGAAAGACGAAGAGAATGGCTTCAGTATGAACTCCACCGACCTCACAAAACTGCATTCATGCTCACACACACACACACACACACACACACACACACACACACAATAAATATTCAGCCAAAAATAACAACCCACATCAAATCTTCGACTAAAGCGGAGTGAAATTAGTCTGCTATTTCAGGCCTGTTATTAATCACGTTCCTTTGTTCTGCCGCATTTTGTTCGCCTGGCCCTTTTAAGTCCATGTACGCTGATTTAACACATGAAACATTGCTGCTTTGTTGATTAGGCGCTTCTTCTTTCTCGTTCATACTCTCTTGAGACGGAAAAAAAAGTGAACATTTCTTAATTGTAAATTACAACACCACTTTTTTTTTTTTTTTCACACAGACAAACATTACTGTTACTTATACTTCCTGCTTCCTATTCCAGAAATAAACAAGAAAACTGATAGAGATCTGCAAGACTTTTGTGCGGCAATTCATTTATCACTACGGCGACTCCAAATTATTATATTTAGATATATAGAATATTTTTATATGTTTGCATTTGAGGTGGTAAAATGCTGCTGTTCCTATATAATCCTACATGTGGCGCTCTATCATTTACACATTGGCAGGCAGCACCACACGGTGGAGAGAGCATATGATTTGTTCAGATTTGTAATGTAATCTAAAAACAAAATAATATCGAAATTATTTTTTTTCTGTGATATTTACAGAATCGCAATACAAATCAAACCGGGACCAAGGTATCGTGATAATATCGTATCGAACCTGGACACAAACACAGCTGTAACACAAAATGGTAAGACAAAATAATCATATATATCACGATTATAAAATACTAACGCTTTGAATTCTTGCGTGAAGGTTAAAAAAGGCTCTTAAATAAAGTGGCTTAGTTATAATGCACCGCTGCTGCGTAATTCTCCGTTCTGATTGGTCAGAATTCGGCATGGTTCTAATTGATTTCCAATTCCATAGCGACAGCTCATACACCCGAATGTGTACGACGTACACATCGCGTAATCTAAAAGAAAAGAAAAACATCAATCGCTATTCAATGATGTGAAGTTTTATGGAAGGAGTCTCCAGTGCGAGAGCGCTTCATGACACCTAACAGTCAATTTGTCCACCATGGGAAAGTCTTTGGATGGTGAAGAGAAGACTGTTTACAGCTGCTATAACATAAGCGATAACCTGTTTAGGAGCTTTGAAAGGTCGCTATAAACGGATAGAAAGTATGACGTATTGACAAATGAAACACTGTAATCACTAACAGTCTGCCATGGGATGAGAGGAATAAAACATATTTCAGGCTTGTACCAGCACATCCTGCTGTGTTTTATTCCTTCACTTCTGTACACTTCAGAAGTGAGACGGTTCCTGTAAAATATTAACTACAGATTTAAACAGGCAGCTCAGATTAAAGGAATACTCCAGTGTTTCGACCTCATCTCTACAGATTGCGTCGGCACTGCGAGTGTAATTACCGCTGATAATTCTGCTTAGAAATGAGCAGAAAACATGTTTACTTCAAACTTCACAAACTCAGTCAGTGTCATATTTAAAAATAATAATAATTAAATAAATCAGTGCCTTCGGGTGTTGGGGATCGCTGTGGGAATCACACATATGCTATGGGCGCAGTAAACGACGACTAGGATAAAAACTGTGACTAATCTATGTTGGTCCACTACAAACCTTGTCTGAGCGCAGTTATAGCTGCCTGGTGTGTATCTCGACTAGATGGGAAAAAGGAATTAAATATATATATATTTCAAGTTTGTGTAATTTTCTTTCAAGAATGTCTAAAAGCATCTACGGCTCGAGTGCTTCTTTTAAAGCTCAGTGCATTCTCAGAGTGCCTCTTAATTCAAGGGAAAATAAGCAGGCTTGTTGTCTGACCTATCGTATAGACAACATTCTCTCTTTCTCTCTCTCTCACACACACACACACACACACACACACACGCACACGCTTACATACACATTTGTGTTTGTAAAATAAAAACAGAAAGTACCTGAAAGAGCCGAGTGATTATACGTATGTTTGATGCATGTGCTCTGGGAGGCATTTAAAAATATCTACTGACATACGGACATGTAAACACACACACTCGTCGACGCGCCGCTGCTGCAACGGTTAGGCTACCACAGGTGTGTCTCTCGGATCTCGGAGATGATGTTGTTGGCTTTCTGGAGCGCCTGCCAAGACAAAAGAACGATGAGGGRGGGGGGGGGGGGGGGGAACATGAAGAAGGAAGCTAAAGCAAAGGCAAATTTCTAACTGATTTATTGATTTATTAGCGTCAATTACTAAACACTTTTCTGCAGATCCCAGCCTACCGCAATTATAATTAATTATAATTCATTTACAATTTTATTATAATTATATTATTATTATAATGTTTTTTATCATTAAAAAAATTATTGGATCTTTCTGAAATCTGGCACCACCATAAACAAAGTCACTGTGATCATATACACTATATTACCAAAAGTATTCGCTCGTCTGCCTTCACATGCATATGAATTTGAGTAACATTCTTAATCCATATACTTAATCCATAAGGTTTAATATGATGTTGGCTCCGCCCCCTTTGCAGCTATAACAGCTTCAACTCCTCTGTGAAGGCTTTCCACAAGGTTTAGGAGTGGGTTTATGGGAATCTTTGACCATTCTTCCAGAAGAGCGTCTGTGAAATCAGACACTGATGTTGCAAGAGAAGACCTGGCTCTCAGTCTCCGCTCTAATTCATCCCAAACGTGTTCTATGGGGTTGAGGTCAGGACACTGTACAGGCCAGTCAAGTTCTTCCACACCAAACTCGCTCATCCATGTCTTTATGGACCTTGCTTTGTGCACATCATGTGGGAACAGTTTAGAGATGTCTCCTTACTGTTCCAACATGACTGCAAAGCAGTGTTGAGAGCCTGAAACTGTCCAAAATGTCTTGGTATTCTGACGCATTAATAGTTTCTTTTACTGTAAGTAAGTCCTGAAAAACAACGCCACACCAGTTCCAACATGATTGCACGGATGAGCGAGTTTGGTGTGGAAGAACTTGAGTCATGACCTCAACCCCATAGAACACCTTTGGGATAAATTGGAGCGGAGACTGCGAGGGTGGGCCAACATCATATTAAACCCTATGGATTAAGAATCGGATGTTACTCACGTGCATATGCATGTGAAGACAGACGAGCAAATACGTCTGGCAATATCATGCATTTACCTCTATTTTCATGTTCAATGTGTGGATTAATTTGGGGTGTTTTTACGTTAGGATAATTTCCGACAACACTTGACCATAAAATCTGGCTCATTTTGCTCAATGAGAACACAACCGTTCAGCAAAGCCAGGAGTCATGTGCTGATCTCATCCTCCGACCTGCACGGTCATAGCTGATACAGTAGGAAGGCACGTGAGGCATGGCGTAAAATGTTCTCGTTCTCTAATTCTCCAGTGTTTAATGGTGGCTCACAAAGCAAAGTAGGTGCAAACTGCCATCTGCTGTATCGCAAAAGTGTTAATATGTGAGCGCACCTGAGTACAGAGAGCAAAAAAAAAACAACTGGAAGAGAGAGCAATTGTTTCTGGGCACGGAACAAATCAGTTGTGCCTAATATGAAGCCTTCCACATACCAGGCTGATTGGATAACTGCAGAAACAAGCATGTCCAAAGTGCAGTCTACATGTGGAGTATAAATTCAATCTTACTTCTGTCTGGAAGAGAAATACTTTGGAACCATAGTCTGCTCTGTGACGACCCCTAGTGTAAGCAACCTCCTTAATCTAAAACCTCCTTACCAGACCTGGCAGACTAAATTGTAGTTCTCAAGTACAAGAAGTATATTTTTTTGTTACAGCTTATGCAGCTAATTTGCAAAAACACCAACTCACCTCCCTCAGGTAGCCTATGAATCTATTCATGTTTTATTTATCTCATACACAGAAACACACACACACACATTGACTGCTGACTACACATTTACCTCTAGCATGTGGGCGACTTCAGTGCGCTGCTGTGCCGTTTCCTGAGACTCTATGAGCAGCTCCTGAAGCAGAGGCTGCTTGTACAGCTGACCCACAAGCTCACTCTGCAGTCGTTCCTTCACAAAGTTCACCAGGAAGTGCATCACTGCTTTGGGCACACTGAGGACCGAGAGAGAGAGAGAGAGAGAGAGAGAGAGAGAGAGAGAGAATGGGAATGTGATAAAGATAAAAGACTGGCTGGGATCCAAAACATCTGACATACTCTGTGTGTGTGTGTTTTTTTTTTAAAGGTTGTAATATTTTCAGCACTAAGTCTTCAAGGTTCTACCCTGCAGCTGGGAGGTTGTAAGTTTAAATCTCAGAGCTGCCTGGCCTAAAACCCCAAAGAACTAATTGCCCGATGGCTTTTGGCAGTCTGATAATACATCATTTAAACATCATTTAAATAACTCAATAGTGTAAATGAGATATCATTCCACAGGCACGAATTACCGGGACGCTGCCTGGTGGTGGACAATTCTTCATAATAATATTTAGTCTTGGAGATGCTCATGTAGTCTGAACACGGTTTGTATGATTTAATACATTGTACTAAGCTTAAGCCATGTGCACATGTGTACTCCTTTTCATTCCATGCTGGTCTGACTAAACATCTCAGTAATATAAACAAAAACAACCAGCACTCACTCAGGTAATACATTAAACCATTAAACATAATATTTACTGGAAAACACACATGCTGTTCAAGTCAAACCGGGACTGGGAAATAAAGGCATAAAACTGAGTGACATTTACAGAAGACTTCAAGCACAGTGGGATGATGGGACTCTTAGCCACAAGTAAACATTTGAATGGTCCAAACATTTTGAAGAAGGCCTTTAATGGCTGAGGTGGCTAGAAGCCCACTGCAGTCATTCCCGTAAACATTCAGCGAGTGGAATGCCTGATTCTTGAAAAGCGAAAGATAATTTTTCTGCAATTTGCGGAAGAGAAGCATCTTTCTGTGGGAACTGTACACACAATCAGCTGGGAGTTATTGCCACATCACCTGTCATTGCCACATCACCCGTCTCCAAGTAATTTCCACATGTTTGGGCCATTAAAGGAGTTCGTGGGAGGCCACACTCCAAAAGAAAACGAGGGTATCCAAGCACTAGTGTGATAATAAAGGGCTCTCATAACTGTGTTCTGTATTTTCTGTGTTCTGATCAAAAGTCCCGGKTTGATTTGAACGGCCCTCGCATATGATGTTAAACCTATAAACAGGGTTATCAGTAGTTTTAGGCTTCAATAGTTACAGACCTAGCTCCCTTGCATTATTTCAACTTGACATTTGCCCTCTGACCTGTCCTGGATGTTTTTGCGCACAATGAGGAAGTAGCACTTGATGAGCCGCTGGATGACCTCGCAGTCTCGCTGCTCGCGTGCGCTCAGCTTTCGGGAGATCGGCACTGCCTGCAGAAGCCAAAAAACAAGTCCATCAGTCAAGTCCTAGCTGTGTAGCAATTAACAATAACCGTCATGTTTAAAATAATGTACAGCATTTTAAATGCCTTCATTAATGATGTGCCTTGTCAGAAATCATACATTATGTGTACATTACAAGTAAGTTTGTTCTGTTTTTTTTTTTTCTTTACCGTGTCCAGCAAGTTGACAGATTTGGTAGGGCTTCCAAATCCAGGAACTGAGCCTTTTTCCTCGGACGACACTTTATCGTTCTTCCACCGCTTTCCTCCATCCAGTGACTCAGTCTGGGAAAGAACCAATGAATGCTGTATGGTTATATTTGCATTTTTAGCAGATGCCGCTATGTTATATTACTGTAAATATGAATATGAAAAACATATATACAGAACATAAAACAGACATGATCGTGTGTATGTGGTCTTATATCTGGATTTAAACATGTTACAGTGTATTCGTTTGTGTGTGTGTGTGTGTGTGTGTGTGTGCGCAAGTACCTGTTGGCTGTTGACTGAAGCAGACACTTGTGCAGCATCTGTGAAGTCCGGATGCTTAGTGTTGACGTACGCGAGCTCTATTGCCACTAGGTTATGGACCTGAGAAAGAAACAGTAACACACTCACATAAACACAATGCTTGTTTCCCTATCATGGTAAGGACCTTCCACTGACATACTCGGCTACACATACTGTAACTCTAACATCAACATTAACCTCAGCAGCCGAGAAAGAAACATTTTGTTAATTATTTTAAGGCGGTTTTCATTTTGGACTTCACTTTGACTCCACGAGGTCAGAAAACTGTCAGACACTCTACTTGTGGGGACTTGTAGTCTCCGTTAAGACATAAAAACATGCCGGGACACACAAAGACAGCAAACACTAGCCTGGTCCGTACCATTTCGTTGGTGATCGGCAGACGTTTCCTGAGCAAACTGGTCACCACCTCCACTATTGAGTCATGCAGTTTGGGAAAGCGCAACAGCTCCTGTGAACACACAACACACACACACACACACAATTTACAGAAACAACATTAGTTGTCTTCTAATGACTGAGGACAGATACGGCCTTTATTTAATATGTGGGTTACACTTCACACACCCACCCTCCACCCCCGACCTTTTTTCCTCCCATTACCCAATATGAGCTCTTATCGTTACCTGCACATTCTTATTTTCATTCCAAAATTATTGGCACTGACACGAAAAAAAAAAAAAAAAAAACAGGAAACAGAGGCGTGATAATGTGTAATGAGTGCAAACACAGAAGGGAGGAGGGGGGGGGGATAAGGTGGTGATGAGCAGAATTTTAATGAAAAGTCTAGGGTTTGGAGAACGTGTGAAGAGAGATGTGAATTTGAGTCATGTAACAGCAAGTAACAAATAACAGCAAGTAACATAATTCTGATATAATTATCAATGCTGTGTGATTGTGTTAACGTTTATGTTATTACCAACACCTTATCTGGTGAGATTAACTCATTTTTGTTTTTTGTTTTTTTGCTTTAAAGTTGCAACACTAGCAGTATGTGCTAAAAATGGAGAAAAGAAAATGATCAGTGCTGTATCGTGATTCTTTTGTGCAGCAATTCATGTATCGACACAGAAATCTTTTTATATACGTTTGTTTTTTCTTTCTTTTTTCATTTGAAGTGGTAAAAATGTTGCTGTTCCTCTTTAATCCTGCAGGTGCTGTGCTCTAACTATTCCTTCAGCACAGCATCTCATATGGTAGGAGCAAATTAATTTGTTTAGCCAAAAAGTTTGTTTAGTATTATAATAAAATCTGAAAAATAAACAAATAAATAATAATATAGAAAAACATGCTGATTTAAGAGGGTAAGTTGCAACCTAGTGCTGCTGGTCATTAGCAGGTGTGCAGACCTCTATAAAAGCAGAGGTTTTGGCAGTTTGCTGGTCTGGAGCATTCAGGTGTGCGTTAACACAATTCCAAGAGAGAAAGACATAAGCAACGTTCTTAGAGACGCAATTGTTGCTAGACATCAATCTGGAAGGTGTTTTAAACCATTTTCGACAGTGAGAAAGATTCGTCACAAGTGAAAAACATTCAAGACAGCTGCCAATCTTCCCAGCACCTCCAGGTCAGACCGCGCGATGCTCAGAGAAACACATCTTAGACCCTACAGGTCTCATATTAAATCTTAATGATAACAAAATTAGAAGAAATCTGAGAAGGTACGGTTTGTTTGGAAACAAGGTTGGCAGGAGAAAGTCTCTTCTATCTAAAAAGAACGCATAAGCATGACTGAGGTTCTCAAAACTGCTTCTGAACGAAGCACAAGGCTTCTAGAACAATGTATTTTGGACAAACCAGACCAAAGTGGAGTTGTTTAGCCTTAATGCCCAGTGCCATGTTTGTCAAAAAAACAAAAACAGCATTTCATCAGAAACACCTCATACCCATTGGCAAGTAGAGAGGTGTAGGGGTGATGATCTGGGCTTGTTTTTGCAGCCACAGGACCTGGGCATCTTGTAGTCATTGAGTCGACCACGAACTCCTCTGCGTACCAGAGTATTCTAGAGAAAAATATGAGGTCATCTGTCCGACAGCTAAAGCTTGGTCGAAATCGGGTCATGGAACAGGCCAATGATCTGAAGAACACCAGTAACTATACTGTATATCAAAATGGCTGAAAAATAAAGCCAAAGAGCTGTGCATAAGCCAATCGCCAAAAACATCTAAAAGAACTGAAGCATGTTGTAAAGAAGGATGGTCCACAAGGATGCGATATAGGGTCATACAGGAAAACCATTACTTCGAGTTATTGCTGCTAAAGGCGGCTCTACGAGCTATTGGTATCGTGAGGGTTACTGTAGTAGCACACACAGTGGCCAAGTACATTTGCGCGCCCTGCTCACCTGCCTACCTGTGATTGATAAACTAGTAATGGACAGTTCCCTTTCGTGCTAACAGAATAGACATACACATGAGCGGTGTACTGAGAGGCAGCAGATGCCAGCCGCCGTAAAAAGAATAGGAAGGACGTACTGGTGGTCAGAGAAACTCAAGCGGTGTGGATCCGCGTGGCAACATAGCATTGATCAATGACCATTTAGGGAAAAAATGTAAAAATGGGTTTTTCTGATATGTAGAAAGTTATCAGTATTGTAAAACGTGGAAGTTTTACTGCTATTGGAATATGGGAATGAAATTGCAAAAATGCAGAACTCCCAAAAAGCACATATTATTATTATTAATATTATTATTATTGATCACAGAAACAACCAAAAATAACCATAAAACCACATGTGCTATTTCTTGCGTATGTGACTAATAAAGTCAAGTCAAAAAGTCATGTTTGTTGAATCAGTTAAAATGAAACAAAATTCAGTTCCTCATATCCTTCACATTGCCTAGATTGTGCTGAATAAAAGGATGTCACTCTGTATTGCAGAAGCCTGACTCTATAACAGTAGTTTGTCGTATGTAATAGACCACTTTTATGCTGCAGTTAACGTCGGCCCGTTCCAAGCTCTCCAACGGGCCGACGTTTCCGGCATTTGGGAAACATTGCCCACATGCACGGTAAAAAAGAGTTGTTCATCTTGGGGTTGTATTTAAGAAATACTGAGACCAGCTAGAATTAAATGATTTTTTTTTTTTTTTACAAAAAATAGAATTAAAAGACGGGTATTTACGTTCGTACATGACTGCATTTGCCTTCCTTTCCGCACATGCTACGGTGTGTTTTTTAATTGTTCCTCATCTGGTAAACGTAACCAGAAAACAGACTTGATGGAGCGGCCCTGAGTCAATTACACTTCATGGTGGAATGAGCAAAGCCAATTATACACCTTCTACTCATTCTTCAGCGTGAAATCAGTGGGAATCTTTTATATTGCTGAAATAAGGGTTAATAAGAACAAATCATTAGCAAGGATAATGACTAGGCTACCAGGTTTTATAATGTGTGTGTGTGTGAGTGTGTGTGTGTGTGTGTACCTGTGTACTGTGGGACGAGCAGTGCTGGATGATTCTTTGCAGCTCCTCATGGACGAGCTCCACGCAGCGCAGACTCGGCTCCTCCAGTCTCTTAATCTGCCTCTTCACCAGCAGCTCAAAGCTCACCTCGGGAACAAACAGCGCGGGCCTCGGACCCTGTGGCACAAACAATGAGTTACCCAGCATGCACCTTGGCAAGGTGGTTCAGACAGTTATGACTGCATTAATCATCTTTCTATAATTAAATCCTCCCTGGGAATGTAATGCGAGCGTCCCGACTGGGGTGAAAATTTGCACTGCAGTTGTTTTGAAAATCTAATTACATAGTCAGACAAGGCTTGTACTCAGAACAAGGGTGATCGTACTCCAACACCCTGAACAAGTTCAGTGAAGCAGTACGATTTTGGCACGATTCAGTTTAATGATTAAACTATTACACATACAAGTCGCATAAAATGACTCAATAGTGTTTCCTTTTTTTGTTTTGTTTTTTTTGTTTTAAGGACCCACACATTACCGTGGCGTTGCGGATGGCGGTGAGAATATCCATCTCGGTGAGTCCTCCCAGCGGGTCGATGGACTGCAGGGTCCGGCCGAACGTCTCGTGGAATATGTAACAGATCCGAGCCCCGCCACATCTGTCAAAGACGAGCAAAGAGAGACAGCCTGAGCGCTAGATTGTGGCAACAGACAGCACTTAAGAGCGGTTATACACTTCACACATCAATGGGCTGAGTGAAAGTGCGCTACAAGCTGGAGCCATATTTTCTTCCCTGAGTGGACGTAATGAGCTCGGCCCTCCAGCTAATTAGCTGCCTGTCATTTTCGCTCAGCTGCACAGACGAAATGTGAGGCTTTCCGTATCTCTTAGTCTCGAGAGAAGCAAAGTGACTCAGTGGGATACTCAACTCGCACTTTCGGGGGAAAAATATATCAGAAACATGACAGCAGGTGGCAGATTTTTGAGTTTGATAAGACAGGGTTTTGAAAATGGGAAGAAAAGAGACGCTACACAGGGAGAGTGACTGTTTTTCGCTGTTAAAAGGTAAGTGATACGTGGTTAGCAGATGTTCTACAACAAGAAATGAGTCAAACAGTAAATGGACAACAACAAAAAAAATATTCTTTAGTAAACAAATATTGCAATATTACTGCCAAACTGCTCTGGTGTAAAAGAAATATAGCACATAGTTATGTTGGAGTAACAGGAAGTCACTGTATTTTTGCACACTGATCAGAAAAAGTGTGCTTTTGTTGTAACCACTCACAGCTCAGAGGTCTGGATGTGTCGGGCCGTGCCCTCGATGGTGTTGCAGTAATCTGTGGCAAACTTAGTGACGATCTGCAGCAGGGTGGCGCTGTGGTCTTCCACCGGCTCTCCGTAGCTGCTCAGCCGCGCCTGGAACTGGGCACTCAGCGTCGTCACGCGGGCCTTTAGCTCGGGCAGGCAGTCGCGGATGTGGTGCATGAGCAGACGGCTCAGCGTGCGCGCCAGGTAGCGTGAGCCACACCGCGACGCTAAAGACGGATAGTGCCGCTGCAGGAACGCCTGCTCGTCACGCCACGCATCTGCTACGCTTTTCCTAGTGTTCAGGTCGTGCTGACTCCTGAGGATGGAAAGAAAATTTTCACACAACCTTAAAAGGAAGCTGTTTCTCTGGGATTGTTATACGAATCTACTTGTACTCAGTTTCCCAGATTACAAAATACAAGCAGACAAAATTACAAACATAAAATAATAATCATGTTGAAATGCTGCCCACTTGTGGAGAAGAAAAGCTACTGAATGGCAGGGTGAAGGATTTGGATCACGAATAGCTCACGTTTGCTTTTGAAAAAAAGAATGCGATATCGAGTTATTGTATCAAAACCAGAAAATTATTGGAAAGTCAAAAATGTTTTGACTTTCCAAAAAGATGCCTCTCCCGGGTCATATTATAAGCACAATTTAGGGCCAAATTAGACTGGCAGATTATTAATTTTTCACCCATTCTGCAAAAATGAGCAAAACATTTTGTCTAAGCTGCCAATAACCATATTCTGAGTATGTTGGTGATGCTTTTTTGTGGCTTTTTTATTTAGATAAAAACCAGATTTTATAACAAATACAGAAACCACAGTGAGCATTTTGTCAGGCATCTGTAAGTAATAAGAAAATAATCTTTTGAAGTTTTCCTTAAGCTGGTTTGACATAATCCTTTCCTTTAACACTCCGTATAAACCCCTGTGTGTTATCAGGAGCTGTATGTAATGTGTGTGGGCCTTGGTGTTGTAAATATTTACTCTCACTCTGCCTTTTATTATCTATACCGCTTATGTTGTTCAGGGTCGTGGGAGGTCTGGAACCAATCCCAGGGGACTCTGGGCATGAAGCAGTGTATACCCTGGATGGGGTGCAAATCCATCACAGGCCAGCTGCAAATATTTAGATATTTTATTTCTGGATTGTTACTGGAGTCTGACCTGTTGACCACGCCGATGATGCCGAGTCTGACGGGGATGATGCGGCCAAGCAGAACCTCTAGTGCGTCCGTCCCAGCATCCATCAGGTCGAGCTTACTCACGACCAGCAGAGTCCTCCGACCTGGCAAAGCACAAAAAATACAAAGGTTTGGGCACACCTTCTAATTCCATGGTGTTTTATTATTATTAGGGCCCAAGCACTGAGTGCGCAGGGCCCTCTTGTTCTTCTAAGGATTATTATTAGGGCCCAAGCACTGAGTGCGCAGGGCCCTATTGTTTTCGTTAGGATAATTATTTATTTTTTTTTTTTTATTATTTTTCTTTCAATCATCCGGGCACTTTCGGCCCNATACAAAGGTTTGGGCACACCTTCTAATTCCATGGTGTTTTATTATTATTATTTTTTATTTATTTATTTTTTTTTTTATTTATAATACTGAAGGTGTCTAAAATACACAATAATCTCCTTTGAACAGTWGATATTCAGATGTGTCTGCCACTTATGATCTTGAAAGTCCTTCATACCAACTCTAATCTGAGGTGCTGTTTGAGGTTAATTGGAGATTTCTGAGGCTGGTGACTCTAAATAAACTTCTCCTCTGCAGCAGAGGTAACGTTTTGGTCTTGCTTTCCTGGGAAGGTCTTCATGAGAGTTTCATCATGGTGGTGGATAGGTTTTGCAAATGCACTCAACGATACTGCTGTTATCATTTAATTACCTAATTATTATTATTTATTATTCTTACTGTGTTATTTCATTGTTTTGAAAGAAAATCCAAAGTTTTGTTCTAGTATGTAGAAAATAAATCCAAATTTGTGGCTGGTACTGTGTGTGTTTTCATATATATGTGGGAAAATAAAAGATAGCACTCTTTCTTCCGAATGTGTTACAATTCGCTGTGAGCCACAAATCAAAAGATGATTTCAGCTGAACTGCATATTGTGATTCACATCACGCATCAAAAAACTGCCTTTAAGAATCTTCATAGGATTCTTTTGTCATAACACCAGTGTCAGGAGGAACTGTGAGCGCCCTCTCACCATCTGGGTCGACCTCACGGGCCAGTTTCAGTGCGTCCGAAGTGGCCAGGTCCGAGTTCGCCGGAGACACACACAGGATCAGAGAGTTAGGATTGGAGATAAAGGACAGGATCATTTCCTGAACCTGAGTCTCTATATCTTCTGGTTGGTCACCTACTGGCACCTTAGGAAAGGAATAAAACAAAGATGATGAAATCAAGCCAATGGTAACATGAATAATTTGAAATAACGGGGAAATAAATGGTTTGTGGTTACCTTGGTGATTCCAGGCAAATCGACCAAGGTGAGGTTTAGGACATTAGGGGAGAAAATCTTCAGATGGATGGGTTCCGCACTGATACCCTACACAAGCACATAGTACACCATCGTATTCAGAACAAATTGTTCATTGTGGAGGATTATAGAGCCTAATAAAAAAAAAGTTACTGTTCAAATACTTTTGCACTGACTGTATGTTAGTACCTTGTTGTTAGTTGTGCGCTCCGTCTCCTCCTCAATTTCATTCCGAATTTCCATGAAATCTGTAAAAACCTGTCAACAAAATTAATTTCAATCATTTCAGCGTCATCACACGCATTTCTAGTGCATGACAAAGAAAAAGAAAAAGAGAAATCTGAAAAGGTTGAAGTACCTGGTGTTTGCAGTGAAGGAAGGTTCCCCATTCCTCAGCCTTGATTCCTGTAAAATAAAAATAAAAACAGGATTTAATTAGCTAATCGTTTAATTTAGCCTGCTTTATAAACAATACTGTGGATGCTTTGTAACGAGCTGAACAAAAGAAGTGTTCAACCAAATTTGATTCACTTCTCTTTGTGCAACATCTGGCATGATGTAGTAGTGATGTAACCCATAATACAGCCGTTGTGAGATTAAATAATAAAATGATAAATGGAATATGCTGCGGGAAAGTGGATAAAATAGTTCAAAAATAAAACACAAACACAAGAAAAGTGGTTTATTTCGGTCTTGTGGATGGGATAAGAAGAAATAAATTAGCTTAGATTAAGGACAGAAGCAAACATAATGAAACTGAGGGACAGACAGAAGGATTTCATGCAGATTAAAGAGTTATTTACACACAGAGACCTGGAAAGCTGCACTGAGAGTTTGCTTTCGTCCCATTTTCTGTGAAATAGTGAGAAAACAGAGAGGACAATCCAGAACAATGTTAATAGAATGTGAGATACAGAAATATCTAAAAATTTGTTCTTTCATGTTACAGGGAAAGAAAAGAAGATGTGACCGAAAAAAACAGTTGCTAAATAAATATTTATTGTCTTTAAAAGTTCAATATTTAACTTTCTTTAACGAGTTAGCACAAGTCTCAGAGGTGTGTTAATGCTCCTGCTGAAATACTTTTCAAACTCCCTCATGCACTGACTGTCATTCACTCATTCTCTACCCCGCTTATCCTGTACAGGGTCCTACTAGGGTAACTCGTAGAACTGGGCAGGGTACTCCATGGACACACTACGGAGAACCTGGAAAAATCAATTAGCCTAATATGCATCCCTTTGAATCATGAGAGGAAACCGGAGTACCCGGAGGAAATCCATCCTTTGAAGCACGGGGAGAACATACAAACTCCACGAGAGACACGCTGAAGTTAAGTTGAGAGGCAACAGTGCTAACCACTACGCCACCTTGCAAGAGAAAAGCTAGGGAAGGGTATCTTCTTATATGAGGTCACATTCAAGAGAAAATCTAATTGGCTTGTTTGAACCCCAGCCAATACAAACCAGATCCACCTGAATGTCTAAACATGACTAAAAGGTTAATTACGTACGCTATAAAATTGGTGCAAGTACATCCAGTTAATTAGAAATTAAATGTGGGGGAAAAACACATTACTACCAATGTTATTACAGTTATTCCATCACTAGCATCTCTCTTATCTCTCTTCCGAAATGATTATGCATCAAATTCATCGTGTCATGTTAATAAGAAACCCAAAAGTCATGTTTTTAATAAACAATAGCATGTTTTCAGTTTGTTTGTTATAAAGCTTTGATTATGTACGTCATCCGCCATACAAACTGTTAATACTGAAACAATAATGTGTTAGAATGAGAGCATTAACACCTTAGAAACTTGTGATCTGACTTAAGATCAGATTTAAGAATTCACAAGCACTGTGGTTTGACGCCAAACACAGTATTAAGCTTTCTTAATCATGTAGAATGTTTTAAATTACAGAGCTGCTAAATGAAGTAACATTACCCCCAGACATCTTTTTTTTACTCTCACTTCACGAGTCATCTCACTGCACATCACATCTTACAGCAGAGCCAGTGTGTCCATGATGGGATATTTTAGGATTACAGATGATATCTTCAAGAGTTATGAGCTGAACAGAGCGTCACATAATTACCGTTCTCTTGTTTCCGGCGCTCCTCCAGGGGCGGGATGTTTACCAGCTGCAACACCAGAGGGCGCCGTGTGACTATTCCTGAACCACGGGGTAAAAAATCTCGCCCGACCAGACTCTCCAGGACAGAGCTCTTCCCGCTGCTCTGTGGAGCCAAACAGATACAGATGATGTGAAAAAATATTTACACTACAGATATAATCTCAATCTAAGCGTGCTTTCTGTCACGCTCCTCTTGCAAGCCATGTTGGACTGACCTGTGAGCCGACTACGATAATCTGAGGGAGTTGAATGAGCTCAGCTCCGACGGTGAGGAAGACCTCCTGCAGCCGGTTAATGATGGGGATTAAAGTCTCCATCTCTGAAGGAAAGAGAGAGCGAGAGAGAGAGAGAGAGAGAGAGAGAGAGAGAGAGAGAGAGTGAAAGTATAAAATATAAATTCATTTATATATTAGTGTTTTTTTCTGTACTACATTTCTTCCAATGCTGTGTTTTACTTTTTATTACTCTTGACACTGACCAAAACTTGAGAAAGAAAATCACTTCCTTTAATGATCCAAAAATAATCCAGGCTATTATTGTTCCCATGAGCATAGGCGTGAAAGGGAAACAATATGTTATAGTCGTCCTACTGGTTCTTCATCATGCCGCAAATAATTTAATGCATCAGCTTAACATAAAAGGCTGCCCATAAATTTAAAACTAATAAACGAAAAGGAAAATAAAATATATATTGTCTCATAGACGTTTTTGAACCTAGAATTTTGAAGCTACAATAAATCAATGTGAACTTAAACATTACGAATAGTCATTCATTCATCTTCTATACCGCTTTATCCTGTTACAAGGTCACATGGGGGCCTGGAGGCTATCCCAGGAGATTTTAGGCATGAGACCTGGACATGTGACCAATCAATCGCATGACACACACACACACACACACACACACACACACACACACACTATGGGCAATTTAGCTTTATCTGCATGGACTGTCTTTGGACTGTGAGAGGAAAACCACCAAGCACAGGGAGAACATGCAAGGACTCCAAACGAAGCTCCTTCCCCGTGTCTTAAAGACAACAAACCTGTTCTGGTTTTGGATCTGACAGATCTGTTCTGGACATGGTCTGATCGAGGAATCATGGGGACATTAATTAGAGATTTGTGAATAATGAATCACAAGATGGATCAATGCATCTATTGCTCCAATGAGAGTTTTGTCAAAGGTCAAAGGTCGCAAGGGCAACCTTTGCAGGCCAAAATTGATTTATTTATTTACTCATTTAGTTCATGCACACGAAAGACTTCCCTCACTACATATGATGCACATAACATAAGGGATTTGTAAAGCACGACCATACTGGTCATTGGCATATAAAGCACAAGCTTCCACACGTGTGCAGATGTGCTGGCAGATGCAGCAGGTGACCTATTACAAGATGGCATTGCATTTTATGGMTATAAAATGTTATTTTTTAAAAAACCGTAACCATTATCTACGAGTAAACTGTGTAATGTAAAAACAAATCCTGGTGATAACTACCTAGCTAGCTAGCTAACCGAAAGCGTTGGTGAGATAAACTGCAAGGCGAAAGCCCAAATAGCTCTACATTAGAAATAAAGTGCACTAGGTACAGCGTTAAAGGCCTAGCTTACTAAGTGCGCATGTGTAGTGCACGAGCATGCGCTCGTGACCCGGCAAAGCCAACCGTCACCTAGCGAGCTAATTCATTACCAAGCAAGATATAAGCTAGTTTAGCTAACTTACCTAAACGCAAACAAAATGGTGGTGTTTTTATCCCCTTAACGTCAGTGTAATCTTCACAGCTTTACTCGTGTCATTCTAACAACACATAACAGTTTATCTATAATAAAAAAAAATCCTTCACTTCATAAATTCACTTCCCCTGCGGCTTCCCGGAGCAGCTGTCATAAGAACCAGGGGGCGTGTCCTAGGCAGTGTCAAAATCTCTGATTTGTTAACGCACCATTGACGTTTTGTTTGTCTGAGAGCTGATTGGATAAACTGTTGTCAGTTACCGAGCGGTCACAGCTACCACACCTTTCCCTCCCAGCATCAGCATCCTTTCCATATAATAATGTTTAATTCTTACTACAAAATGTGCTCCTATACAACATTATATGACATATATGATCACGAGTGACAGTCACAGATAGAAAAAGAAATTCCTAAGCATGCTAAAGTTAATAATAATAATTCATTAATTCAGTCATTATTTGTACAACCTGTCGCAGTGACCTGGAGTCTATTCCAGGAAACATTGGGTGAGGTGGGGTATATACTAGACAGGGTGCCAATCCATCGCGGGGCACACACACACACACACACACACACACACACACACACACACATTATTAATTATTATTATTAGTAGTAGTAGTAGTAGTATAGTAGTAGTAGTAGTCGTCATAGTAGTAGTAGTGGGTTGTTCATTGAATAAATTGATACCTCATGCTCCCAGAACTATACATACACAATTTAAGTCCTTGAATATTGAGTGCCATCAGGAAAGAAAAAACTCCATAGATGTCATAATCTGGTAATTCAGTACATTCATAATTCATAAAATTATTGTTTATGAAAAAGGTATAATTACATTCCTTTTGAACAATACTAAAAGCATATCAATTTGATCCAAATACAGCATATTATGACTGCTACGTATTCTTTAAATGACATTTAATAATAATAATAACAATAATAATAATAATTACTACAAGTATCTCTCTTGTTTATTATTATTATTATTATTATTATTATTATTATTACAAGAGGACCATTTACACACCATCATACATAGTAGTGCTGCCATAATGGTTGTCTTTAGTTCTTGCTATTTTATTTTGTCATTTTAAGTATTATTATTATTATTATTATTATTATTATTATTATTATTACAAGAGGACCATTTACACACCATCATACAGTACATAGTAGTGCTGCCATAATGCTTGTCTTTAGTTCTCGCCATTTTATTTTGTCATTTTAAGTATTATTATTATTATTATTATTATTATGGGAAAAAAAACATTCACACATTCTGTTGTTCTGATCAGAGTCACAAAACTACTGGCAATTATTTTGATCAATATAAAATTTTTATCTTATATTCTGTATTTATTAATATCACTTAACATTTTAAACTGAAATTTTTTGTCTTATGGCTTGGCTTTGTTTTTTTGGGGGGGAGGGGTGGAATAAAAAAAATGAAAGGTATCTGACTGTATCTCTTCCACTGTATTTTTATAATCTAATGTTTTTAGAGCGCTTTCAAGTTTTAGCATTAACAACAATAATTAGCAAACCTCTATTAAAGTAATTATTTTTCTAAAAGTCAACCTTTTTTTACTGATGTACTATGGATTATTAAAATAATATGTGCCTGTATTCCCACAAAATGTGCAAATATCTGTATAATCTATTATGTTAAATATCCCAAATATGTAAAGTAAAACATAAGAACAAGACTAAGTAACGAGGGCGTGTTTGTGAAATCATAGCAAAAAAAAAAAAAAATCTGAATAGAGAATCACTGAATCTTGGGTGTGCCCTGGCCCAAGGAGCCGAACTCGGGCCTGTGCTTGTCTTCTTTGGGTCTTTTGCACTATCATTAATGAATGTTGAGATTTCCACAACATTGGTTTTCCACTGTGTGAATATAAATTTTATATATCATTCTCTTTGCTCTGAAGAGAAACAAATCACTGTATTCACTTACAAGACGTGTTCAGGTCAAACCTGGACATTTGATTTTGTGCGGAACACAAAAAAGAGAGTAAAAACTCCCCTTATTTCTCTATATAATCCTCTGCTACACTAGCATTTCACTAGTGTGTGGATATCATCAAGTCAGAAAGTTTTCTCAGTACACCAGAGCCATGATCAGACTGCTTCACTTCTTCACACTGGCCTCCCAGGAACTCTTTTAATGCGACTTAGAGCTTAGATAGATGTGTCAACCCATTCCAGCGAAAAGCCATCCAGCCTCTAGACAGCATGTCTTTGGACTGTAGGAGGAAACCGGAGTACCCAACAAGCATGTGGACAACATGCAGACTCCACACACACACACACACACACACACACACACACACACACACACACACACAGAAACCAAAGTCAAGATTCAAGCCCCCAAGCCTGGAGGTGTGAGGTGTCTGGTGCTATTCACTAAACAGCATGGTTAAATGCAAATCGGGTGATTTGATTAATCGACGAAAGAAAAATATATTGGACAAAAATCATTCACTATCTCACTTACTCATCTTTTATACCGCTTATTCTGTATACAGGGCCATGGGGAGGCGGGAGCCTATCCCTGGACAGGGCGTCAATCCATCACAGGGCACACACACACAGACACAGACACACACAGGGGCTCATTCACACACTAAGTGCAATTCAGGAATGCCAGTTAGCTTAATCTGCATGTTTTTGGATTGTGAGAGGAAACCGAATCACCCGGAGGAAACCTTTCAAACTACACACACACAAACAGATTCACAAACACCAAAGTCAAGATTTAAACCTCCAAGCCTGGGAGTGCGAACTGAACGCTGCTAATTACTAAACCACATGGTTATATATTAATTTGGAATAAGTGTATTTGTTTTGAATCACAGGAAGTAAATAATTTTTCTTCTTTAAACCATGTAAATGATGCTGTACGCCTACTTGCATACTAACTAGTATGCCGAGTGATTTCCGCTTTTCAAAATACATACGTTAGGTCGACGCACTCGCATACTAATAAGTACGCTGAGGATACATCCGGGGATTTTATTATTCACTCGCGCGTAAAAAAAATGGTAGTAGAATGTGTGTTGTGGTTTAATGGATGATAAATATTTTAATTGTAAATGATCTGAGTGACACTGTCATTCTGGAGATTTGTAAAATTGAAAGAAAATGTAAAGAAATAAAATAAAAACAAAAAAGAAGACAGAGGGGCGTCACTTCCGGTTTGTGAGTCAGGTCAGCGCTGCGTCAGTCCCTTGTGACTCCATGGCGGCCATGTTGGGTTTTAGGAAGGCGGCCAGTCTCCTCAGCAGATGTGTTTCTCTTTAACTCAGAACGCTGGATATAAGAATTGTGTTGCTCGGTCACATTCACGCAGTGCGTTTCTTTCTCAGACCTAAACGCTGTGTTCCGGTTTCGAAAGTGAAGAGGCGGAAGGAGGTAGGGTGTATTCCTCCCTGTTTGTCTTGCTTCAGAAACAAAAAAATAGTAAAATAAAAAAAGGAATAGCATCATGGCAGCAAGAAGAGATGAGAGCATGTGGTTTATATTTAACATTGTTCTTAATATCGTATCAAATATGTCACTGTGCATCGTTGTAAAAGCGTTTCGCTTGAACAAATAATAAAAACGCCTGTTTTATGGCGAACAAGATTCGGTTCCGAGACTTGTACTGTTTTGTTTTGCTTGTGCTTCAAATTGTTTTTGTTTTTTTCATTAATCGTTTGTTTCCTTTTAAAATTAAAATGCATGCAAAAAAAATCACAGCAAGCTTTTTTCACCTTCGTCACTGTGGGCAATGCATGTGTTTTTTTTTTTTTCATCAAGTGACGTCACTATTGATATTTTGTGCCAGCCTTAGCAACAGTGTTTGTGCCTGACGACCATGTTTGGCATTCAAAACTTGAGTAAATGTTGTAGGATTTCTGCAGTGTTATTCAGGTCTCAGTTTCCTCCAGGTCAGTCTTAAAGCTTTCAAACTGATTAAAGGTGTCAACCTGGGCTTTACTGGAGCAAATTAGCTTGATTTTTAGTGAGTGTGAGTCGAAATCCAAGTGTTCAGGATGATGGTCCGGAAATTGACCCGTCCGTGCGTCTGTGTCTGATCCGCAGATCTGGTCTGGACATCATGGCCTCTCGTAAAAAGGTGCTGCTTAAGGTGATCATCCTTGGTGATTCTGGGTAAGTCTCTCTCTCTCTCTCTCTGTCTCTCACTGTCTCACTCACTCTCACACATGGGCACCACTTCTCCTTTCATGAGGAAACAGGTCCTTAAATTGTACAGAAAAGAAGTGTTAAAATTCTAATTTTGGCGTAACGGTTAACACTGTCGCCTCTCGCGGAGGAAACCCAGGGTGGGTTTCCTCTGCGTGCTCCGGTTTCCTCCCCCATTAGTCTGTGTGCACAAGTGTACTTTGTTTCCTTGTTGTATAATTCTTAGATAGTTTTTGTTCATTTCTAAATGAGTGAGTGTGTGTGTAAGAGTGAGTGTGTGTGTGTAAGAGTGTGTGTGTGTGTGTAAGAGTG